>CAODLS010879044.1:0-18058 GCA_948243855.1 Flueggea neowawraea
AAGTTGAGCCCAAGATATATTGGTCCGTTTGAAGTTATAAGTTGTGTTGGGGACGTGGAGTATGAGTTGGCATTGCCGCCAGAGTTTGCTTCTGCTCACACAGTGTTCCATATATCACTTTTGAGGAAGTATGTTCTTGATTCGTCTCATGTTCTGACACCTCAGTCTGTGGAGGTCTAATCCGACTTATCTTACGATGAGGATCCCGTGAGGATTATCGATCAGCAAGGCGGAACAAGGAGTTTCCTTCAGTAAAAGTGATATGGAGGCACCATTCTGTTAGGGAGGCCACTTGGGAGGCCGATGAGGAGATGCAGCGCAGATATCTGCACCTGTTCAACGTAACTGATCCTTAGATCAGTGTCTTTTTGTGTTTTTGCATACTTTGCTATTCATTCTATTTTTGGCATCATCATGTTGCATAGGTGTACGTAGACTGAGTGTTGGGTATGCACTGTCTATGTTTTGAGGTGGGTAGCCTAGACATTGATGTAGGTCTATTGTGGGAGATCTATAGTTGATAATGACTTTGATTAGTTCTATTTCAAAATTCGAGGACGAATTTCTTTTGAGGGGGGAAGTATGTAATATCTTGCCCGTTCCAGCTATATTCCCTATACCGATTAGAGTTCTGATTGATGATCATTGATACTCATCCTCATTGAGAGTGTGGAGTTTTAATTGATAGTCGATAATGCTGATGAGCATGTAGGGTTTGTGTTTTGGAACCTTGAGTAACGAGTCTGGAGAGTGGATAACTCGAGTTAGAATAAGAGGTAACTCGAGTTGTGTGACCCTTATACAACTCGAGTTATCCAGAATTGTAACTCGAGTAAGACGAGGTCCATATAAATCGAGTTAATCATTGTGTAACTCGAGTTATCTGTGCTAAAGTGGAACGACGTGTTTCGGTGTTCTTCGTCTTTAAAAGACTCAAACCGACCGAAATCCATCATTTGCTCCAATCCATTCCTCGCAAACGCTTCCAATCTCCCTCAAGTTGTTCTCCAGCACTTCCTTTGGGTTTCTTGAGGTCAGATTGCGTTTCTAATCCTTTATTTTCTCATGATTTCTGCAACATTATGCATACTAGGATATTATGGTTCAAATGGGTTTGATCAACTCGGTTTAGGGTGATTGAGAGATTCCGAGTTGTTTTGATGGATTTGAGTATAGATTCATGTTCAGGAGAATGATTAGAGTAAATGTAGTTGTTTAAGAGTGATTTTTATCTGTTGATTTGAGTGTTTGGTCGAACTGGACAATATGGGTAAGTGATTTACTCGAGTAAGCATTTTGCCTAACTCGAGTAAGATAGACCCAGATTTACTCGAGTTAAGTTTAGTTTAACTTGAGTAAAACAGGGCATGATTTACTCGAGTTATTCCTTAGCTAACTCGAGTAAATCAGACCACATATAACTAAAGTTAGCTCTAGATAACTCGAGTAAGCAATAATTCCGAGGGACCAAATTGTGACATTTTGTAATTGGTAAATTCAGAGAATCTGAGGACTAATTTGGAGATTTTGACTGCTTTGAGGACTATTTGGTAATATTTTAAGTCTCGAGGACTATAACGTAATTTTACATTGGTCAGGGACCAAACTGTAATTTTACGTGGGTTTCAAGTTTTGCGTCGAAAGTGATGGATTCACTTTCGGATTGGATTTTGAGCGAACTTTGAGGGTTTCATATGCATTGCATGCATTTTAGTACAACCACAGTACCAGTGTCTCATACATCATTGTTTCTGATATGCTATTATTTTTTATAATTGTTTCAGCTTCCTGCCCTTATCAGCAGGATCAACCATCTAGCAGTGGTACCAAGTCCTAAAACTTGGACATCCAGGTGAGTGGATAACAGCTTCAGACATATAGGTTGTGTCTCGAAACTAATTATGTTTTTTATGTGTATAACACATATTTGAAGCCGGACTAATCTAAAGATTGGTTAATTAAATAATGGGATATGTGAATAAAATATTCACTATTTATTTTGGAAAACTATTATATATATATATTGATATATATGTTGTGATTGTTTTGATGCTGAATGCATGGATTGTTTTGAGATAATATTTTTTGATTATGGGACACCTTTAATACGGGGTTCGTAGCCTTAAGTATACCAAGGTATGATTTGACCCAGCTATCAGGGTTGTCGATAGCCATGTGCCTTGGCTCGGCACATGATTTGTTAATGGATTAGTGGCAGAGTCTACAATCATTATTGAGGTGGTTGAGTGATGTAGTTCTCACCAATCATTATCGATGTGGTTGAGTGATGCAGCTCTCACCACGAATACTACCGGTCTCATAATACGTATATATTGTTCTTGACTATGATACTAGTAGTATCGATTTTTCCAAAGCGCATATGGTTTCCTTGGTTGTAACTTGTTTCTGAAACCATACTATGTATGTAGTGTGTATATATATATATATATATACATTCTTGTCGTATACGTGCATATGGTAGTTTTCCAACGATTTTCAAACCATTCTTTGTGAGGCACGTATGAGGCACTCTGGAGTGTTGTCCCTCACTCACTAGGTTTGACCCCCTTTGTTTTTTTGTGTTGCCTTGTTTCTATTGTGCAGGTTGATTCGACTCGGCAACTTTTGACATCTCCGCCCAGTGAGACAGATGCTTTTGGTTAGTAGTACCCCTTTTGCCTGGCTACTTTGTTTGTATTAGATTATTCACTCCGATATATTGTTGGTATGGAGTCTGCTGATTGTCGGTTTATTTTGGAGATATGGGATTTTGTGATTTATCGCCTGTATTTATTTTCTTGATATATATATATATATATATATATATATATATATTGCTTGAAACAGTTTTAATAACATGTTTTAATCAAATAGGTGTATAGTTTTCGTATCTTTGAGGCTTGTACAAGATGGATCGGACTCCCACAGACAGTTCACCTCATACGCCGGTCACGGTCCCGGGAATGGCTCGTGACATTTAGTAAATAAGAGACTTTGCTTCCATCTCAATGATCTAAACGTCTTTATTTAGTTTGTTATTTCATTTTATTTTTTTAAAATCAAACCCTCCACAACTCAAATTCTCAAATTTTATCGTTTTCCTTTGCTTTTCGACCATTAACTAGTACACATTCTATGTGGATTCGATACCCGTAGAATACTCCAAGGGTTTTATTATTACATCGACTATTGTACACTTGTTGCCAGGAAACGATGTTATTAGTTGTGATCTTTTATTTTTCTTTTTTTTATGCATGGTGTGTCTCATATACAATATCTTATATTCATTCATATGGAGCTATTGATTTTGTGCTTTATGTTAACAAACCACTTGTGGTCTATGGGAAGAGATTGAACTCTTATATGGTGTCTCGATGCATAGGCCAAAATAATGATAAACTATGTATATATATTATTTTCTTGTTTTACTTGTTTGCTTAGAATAAAGGTGTGAAGGAGTGTTCTAAACAACTCAGTCATGGTTCCATACCGAATTTTTATGTTATATATATATATATATATATATATTGTTTCCACTAACGTTTTGCCTCATGCCTAATGATGGACTCTTGCATTCAAAGACAAAGCAAAAGCGAGCAAAGTCGACAAAAAGAGAAGCTCTATTTACCCTTATCCTTTTTACTTTCTATACTTTATAGTTGCAATTGAACTTGTCCTCGTGTTCATTGTTATTGTTTAGATTGATACGACCTTACTTTTCTTGAACATTGAGGAAAATGTTCATACTAAGTGTGGAGGATGGGCAATTGATTGCTTTTCATTCTTTATTGCTTAATAATGCTTCGCTTGTGTGTGTTTTGTTAAAAAATGCTTGAAATTTTTGCATGATATTTTTATTAGAACGCATCAAACTTGGATTGATTTTGTTGAGGGAATCTTGTAGTGTGTAATTATGCTTAACATTATCAACTAGGGAATAAATGTTATTTGCCAGTTATTTGAACCTTATTTAGGATTTTTAAGTTGCAAAGTTGGGAATTTGTTTGTCGAACCTTAGTTTTTGTGGTGGCATATAAGGCTTACAAGTTTGTTGCTACGTTGGAAGTTTGTTTTTGAAAATGTTTGAGTAGACTTGAAAACTATTAAAAATGAAAAGTGCTTTTGAATATTTTAAATACTTAAGCCTCCCTTTTGAGAGTGAACCTAAATGGTATAAGTGTATGAGGTCCAAACCCGAGGTGGAAATGATAAGTATCCTTGGTGTTTATAAATAAGTGTAGACATCATTATTATGTTTCTTTATTATTGGGTAAAATTATGAGTACAAATGAGAACAAAACTAGAACAAAGCGAGTACAAAAAATAGGGATTGTTAAATATTTTTTTTAAAAAAAGACTATATCCTTTATGGCAGCAATAGCTAGGGTTTTGAAACCCTACCCGCCTCCCTTCCAGCGCCGAATGAAGAAGTAGATGACATGGCAAAATGAAGAAGCAAACAAGGAGAAAGAAGAGAAGAGAAGAAGCAGATTAGGCGAAAAAATAAGAGAAGAAGTGGATAAGGTGTCGGACGAGACAGAAGAAGAGGAGAAGATGCAAACAAGAAGGAAGAAGAGGTGAATGAGGCGTTGGACGAGGCAAAAAAAGAGAAGAAGAGGAGAAGAGGCAGGCGAACCGACATACGAGGCGGCAGATATGGAGGAAGAAAGAAAGAATAACAACACAGTCAATGCAGCGGACGAGACGACGATCTCTGCTGTCTATTTGCAATCTTTGCCAAGTGACAATGAAGATCGCAAAACGGAGGTGAGGGGACAGAAAGAGACGACAGAAGAAGAGGAGGCAGCTTGCGGAGTTAAAGGAGGAGATAGAGAAAGCACGCGAGAGAGAGAGATAGAGAGAGAGAGGAGAGAGAGAAATTGACAATTAGAAGAATATATTGTTCCATTTATGAAATTTTAATGAAAATATTACAAAATAGAAAATATAATCCCTTATGTTGCATGTGTGAAATTAAAAAGTAAAAAGAAAAAAGACATAGAGTGTAATTTTCTCAAATAAATTGCTACTCTTTTCCGTTTATATATATTCTCTCTTTTTCATAATACTACGTCCATTTCATAATAATTATCACTTTATGAAAAAATATTTATTTTAAGATTATTATCATTTTATAAATTCAAGAAAATATTTTTTTTTTGTTATGTAAGAAAATATTTATGACTTTTTTAATGAAAACTCTCATCAATACACAACTAATGTGTAGTAAAGACTGAGCAACCAATGAAAAAGCATATGAGTGGTAATAATCAATTTTCGGATTGTCTTAGTAAGACAAAAGGCTAAAAGGAAATTTAGCTTAATATTTAGGCATATCAAAAACGTTACACAACAATTATTTTGATATGAAGAGAATATTTGTCGTTTAAACTTTCAGCATATAGATTAAAGTTGAAGATTGGTTTTGGTCAGTTCATTGCTTGTTTATTGATATAAAAGGCTTTTTATTTTAACAAGACATAATGTTAGTCTCTGTACTAAAAGTGACCGATTTTTCTACTTCAACAATTATTACTGTCATCATCCTAAATTGATAGACCATTTAAACAAACACAGATTTTAAGAAAAATATGGTAAAATTAGTTATAAGTAGTAATTTTTATGTAATTTTCCACATCTATCTATGAAACTTTTTTTTTATTGGGTAAGAGTTGCTTGAATGAATAAATTTGCGTTGAAATTGGAAAATATCATTAAATTGTTAACCATGTATCAATGGCAAAAATGGCATTTAATCAATAAATGTGATAAAAAAATAGAAATAAATTTATATTTTGAAACATTCAAAATGGAAAGAAAACCTACCAATTCAAGACTGAAGGAGTAATTACTTTGAGTGTCTGATGCCACACTAGCAATTCCTTTTCAATACATAAATTTTTAATTTTTTTTCATTTATTCGTAACGGATTGAAATTGATTCAAACCAATATTTTTTTTTAAAAGTGGTCATATGTGATAAAGAAATTAATGATTTGTTCATTTAAGTTAATTTTACCATTCATTCTTCATATGATTTTGTCGTAATTTTTAATTCAGCAATTTGAAAAAAAAAATCAATATCAATTTGAATAAATCGAAGGAGTACAGAATCCATGAAAGTCGCAACAAATCTCAAGATGGTTATATGTATACATCAACATTCTAAACCGACCACTATATGTAGGTTTTATAAGAGTTTAAACTTATAATCTCCTCCACTCACTTAAGCATAACCGACCACTAATCCCTACTAACATCACCATTAACATGTTTTCGCCATTTTTTTGCGAGTTTGAAGTGTTGCTTTCGTCCCACAAAGGTTGAATTTAAGTGGAACTAAATATCAAAAATATTGTACTCGATCAAGCTACACGGTTTTTGGTCTTATTTTATGAAGAAATTATGACAAAAAAAAACCCTACCAAGGTCAGGAGTTTCACATGTTTGTAAACACTAATTCTCTTCATCCCTTCCAAGTAATGGAAGTTGTGACCCATCTATGAAGATGGGTTGTGAGTGAGACCTTTTAATCTTTATTATCGAGTTTATTTCATTTGTCATTTTTTCTTTTATTTTCTTTAATAGTTTGAAAAGGTTTTAGTACTCTCCCACGTCTACAAGGTCTCGCATCAGAGTTGGTTGAACTTTCAATCCTATATTTGAAAGAAATTCAAGTATAATGTATTCATAACTCTTGAAGAAGTCACAAAACGTAAAATATATGTGATCTTCGTTATAATAAAAGGATAATTATTTAGACACTAATAAAATATATATATTGTATTTTTTATAAGTCATTTTTATTTGCTCTTATTGTGAATCGAACTCTTGACTCTTTAATTAGTGTTGAAAACAACTCTAATATCAATGAATAACAAGTTCATTGTTACATATGTTGTATTTTTTTCCATTGTACTTTTATAAGTATTCTTTTTATATTCTGATATTTTTAAACTCCTTTTATTTATTCTTTCTAAAGATACATATATATGAGTCTAAATTTATAATTTTGGAGTATTAAATAAAATAAAACTTATCAAACAAAAAAAAAGATGCTTAACTAAAAAAGTAGAATATACGAAAAGACAATATTCATTATACATTATAAACTCAAAAATATTTGTGTAATATTTACCAAAAATTGACGAGCTAGTACTAGAGATTGCAATACCTTAAGGCCATAAGTATTTGCCGGTTATGACTTTTCAATTTTTTAACAGGGTGATAATAACATTAATTTTGAACCTGTATTTTTCTAAATAAAAAGTTTTACATATGACATATACGTAATTCAACTAGTGTGAAAGGTCCTTAGCCTCCTTTAGAAATTGGACCTAAAATACTAATTATTCTATTGTGTATGATTCAAAACTTTGAAGGAATGGACGGAGTATGAATTTTGTAGCCTTAAAAGATCAATTATACGTAAGACTCAGAAACACCAAACTAAATAAATGTTGGTGGTGATGAAGCAGGAGCCAATAATACTACTTCAATTTCTTCATGATTGACGTCTACTTCTCAAATAAAGCGGCTCCGTATATTATGTGTCACTTTAAAGAGAAAAAGATGTCAGTTCATCATTTATCATTGACAGATATTTAAAAGGAAGGCTTTTAATATGGATTTGGATATTTTTTGGCTGCTACAGGACCTCACTAACTTAACTTGAAGAAAGTGATCGTCCACTTTTTCATGATTAAAGAAGAAAAGTGGAATAATTAAAAAACGGCTAGTTTTTGAATTTGAAATACTTTGTGCTCTTGGAACCACGGCTTCGTCTTTTTCCGGTGGCTTTGGCCGCCCTTCGGGGCGTAGTCCTCCCCATCCTATTCCTACGATGAATCCTGCTCCTTCGAGTATTTCTGTTGATCAGACCAGCGGTCACAAGCGCTTTAGGTGAGCCAACTCGCCTGAAAAACGCATTGTGTCTCCCCTCTCTAGAGGTAAAGCTACTGAACTCCCTACTAAGCCCTCTTTTAAAGAGACTCTTCTTGGGGATCCAACCATCGATTTCCAGATTGATTTAGGCGGTGCGGTCACCACATTGATTGATGAATTGTTGATTTCCAAAGATGGTATGGAGGAACCGAATGAGAATTGTCATATTATTAGCCAGTCAAAAGATCGATATGTAGAGATGTGTGAGCCTTGGAAGAATGCCCTTGTCATCAAGCTTCTTGGCAGAACTGTTGGTTTTGGGATATTACATGAGCGTCTCCACCAGTTATGGAAACCAAAGGGTCTGATTACGTGGACAGATGTGGGTAATGAGTTCTACGTCTTGCGGTTCACTAATATTACTGACTATGAAACCGTCTAGCTTGGAGGACCTTGGCTGGTTTCTAATCACTATCTTACGGTTCAGCGGTGAACTCCGGCATTTGATTGGGACCATGAGAGAATCAAGAGAGTTGTGGTATGGATCTTTATTCCAAACTTGCCATTGTCGTGCTTTAACAAGGCTTTTCTTGCTGAGATTGGAAATGCCTTTGGTAAACCTCTTAGAATTGACGAAACGACTTTTGCCGCTGTAAGAGGCAAATTTGCTCGAATTAGTATCGAGATTGATCTTGATAATCCCTTGATTTCTAAATTCAAGCTTTGGGGACGGATTTTTAGGGTTGAATATGAAGGTTTGCCCCAAGTGTGTTTTAATTGTGGCAAATATGGCCATAAACAATAGTTGTGTCCATCTAATCTTGTTTGTAATGTCAGTTTGGAAAATCCACCTTCAGTTGCCCCTAACATCGCCTCTTATGGAGAACAAGAGAAACCAGAACTTAACACAAATTTTGGTCCTTGGATGCTTGGCCAAACTCGGCCACGTCGCAAAAAGGAAGAAGGAAAATCTAAACCTAAGCAGGATCCTCCTAGTGCCAGCGACAATGTGAAAGTGCCTCCACCTGTTGGTTCGCAATCAACCAATTCTATTGGTATGGTCACATCCACAAGCTCGAGTTTCTCGGTTATTGCTACAGAAGAGAACAAGCTAAATGATGCACCTTCAGTTAAGGAATCTCAGGCGATTGTGCACTTAGATCCTAAGAATAATTTGAGGAAGATCAAAAATCCTCCTAAGCAGAGTAAGCTGACAGATGCCAATGGAGGCCAAGGTAAATTAAAGTCTACCCAGTTGGGCTCAAAAAATGCCAACTCGAGAGCTAAACCTCCCTCAAAGCTGCCCATAACACCCCACCAATTGATCAAGACCATTCTGTGGTTCCTAATAACTCGGCCCAGTTTGTCTTCAATTTGGATACAATGCCTCCTACTCTTCATGGTCACTTTATGTCATTTCAAGCGTCTTCATCCTCTTCCTTGCCAAAGGGCACCAAAATTGTTGATGATTCTCATTCCCCTGCAATTCTGATAACGGTGACTTATGATTCTCAATTAGATCTGATGAAAATGGACTCTGATCAAATTGTGGAAGTCTCCCCTGAACCGAATCTTCAGCCTAAGCCGCCTGACTTAGGTGACGATCCCGACTGTCAAGTTGAACTGTCGACTCCTAAATCAGTAGTTGATATCCTTGCTTCTATGAATGACACCGTTTCTGACATGGTGCAAGACACTGTGCGGGTGGACAACACTACCACCGCCGAAGCTTCTATCTAGCTAAGCCCTTTGTTCCCCTTCCTTTATTTTTTTATCATTATGTGCTGGAATGCTAAAGGATGTGCTAGTAATGATTTTACTGCGATTTGCAGGAATTTAATCAGTTCTCATAGTCCTCAAATTTTCATTTTGTTGGAAACCTGGATTAGTGGAGCTAAAGTCGAATCTGCTATTAGGCGCTTAGGTTTTCGTTTTCACATTCATCAAGATGTCGAAGGTTTCTCTGGGGGGAATCTGGGTTTGCTGGTCAGATCCTGCCATTCAGGTGACTTCTGTTCTTCACCATAAGCAATTAGTGCACTGCTATGTCAAGATGGATGGGTTTTATGGCTTTCTTATTGTTGTTTATGGTAGTCTGAATCATACTTCTCGTAAGAACTTATGGGAGTTACTTCGTTGTATTGCCAGTAACATGTTGAATGAGTGGATTTTGTTAGGTGATTTCAATTCCTTTTTTCATCCGGAGAATAAGAAAGGTGGTCGGCCTGTCTTTATGGATCAATGTAAGGACTTTGTGAATTGTGTACATGATTGCCATTTAATTGAGATTGAGAGTTCTAGTTCTCTCTTTACTTGGGAGTGTCAAGGGGTTTATGAGAAGCTTGACTGGGCCTTGAGCAATTCCAATTGGAAAGTTGTACATAGTAGCTCCTATGTTCAACATTTACCTTTCTTGAAATCCGACCATAAATCTTATTTCATTTTGGGGAAAATATGGAAGGTAATGGGGGCTCTCATTCTTTTGATTCCAAATTGCTTGGTTGGCTGATAGTAGGTTTACAGACTATTTTTCTAGAAATTGGAATATTGGGATTGATTTTTGCTCTGCTTTGGAAGGGGTGACAGAACGTCTCAAGGGGTGGAATAAATCTGTTTTTGGGAATATTTTCTACAATAAAAAATGTCTCCTGAATCATTTGTCGAGTATTCAACAATCCTCAGAGGTGAATCACAACCAGTACCTTACTAATCTTGATAAGTATCTCCGCAAAGAGTTAGAGACCATTCTGTTTGAAGAAGAGTGCTTCTGAAAATAGAAATCCTGAGACAATTGGATTGCCTTGGGTGATCTCAATACTAGCTACTTCCATATTTCTATTGTGGTTAACCGTGGCCACTGGAGAGTCTTATCTCTTCTTGATCAAGATGATAATGCCGTCACTAATCAGGAAGTTGTCAAAGCTATGGCTATCCAGTTTTTCCAAACTCTTTACTTTGAGGAAGGGGATTATATTGCTTTGAGGATGGACTCTAGTTTCACTGATCTTCCTATTGGGTTCGAGACCAGGCTTCTTAACCCTCCTTCTGAAAATGACCTTCATCTAGCTTTGAAGTCAATGAGGCCTTACAAAGCTCTAGGGTCATATGGGATCCAACCAATCTTCCTCCAGACCCAATGGAACACTGTCAAACAATCTTTTGTGGAGTTTGCTCAATCTATCTTCAGACGCCAAGTTTTTATTGCGGTGATAAACCAAACTCGCATCTCCCTTATCCCTAAATTGCAGCATCAGAACAAATCTCACAATTTCACCCTATTGGCTTATGTAACGTTTCTTATAAGATCCTTTCTAAGGTTTTGGTCCATCAAATTAAAGAGTTTCTTTCGGGATTAATAGGTGAGGAGCAAACTAGTTTTGTCCCTGGTAGGCAAATCATTGATAATATTGTGGTTGTTCAAGAAGTGGTGCATTCTATGAGAACTAAATTGGGAAAGAAGGGTTAGATGGCTATTAAAGTTGATCTGGAAAAGGCTTACGATTATCTTCGTTGGTCTTTTATCTTCGACACTTTGTTGAAAGCTAACTTCCCGACTGACTTTGCCTATTTGATCATGGATTTTATTTCTACTGCTAGAATGAAAGTTCTTTGGAACAGCTAGCAAATGTCTGAATTCAGACCTTCGATAGGCATTCGTCAAGGTGATACTCTCTCTCCCTATTTGTCTGTTCTCTGTATGGAACGTCTTGGCCATATTATTAAAGATGATAATCATGACAACAGTTGGAAACCTATTAGACTTAGCCGTTCTACTCCTTTTTTGTCCTACCTTTTGTTTGTGGATGACTTGGTGCTTTTCAGTGAATGTTCTGTTTCTCAAGTTGATGTCATTTTACAATGCTTGGACAAGTTTTGTGGGGCTTCTAAAGCTAAGGTTAGCACTGAGAAAAAAAAATTCTCCAAGAATGCTTCCGCTACTTTAGCCACTGATATCAGCGGCCGATGCCATTTCAAAAAAGTCTCTTCTTTGGGCAAATATCTAGGTGTCCCTGTCCTCTATGGGAGAATCTCTAAAAATAGTTATGCATGTTTAGTGGATAGAGTTGCAAAACGCCTTAACGGTTGGTCAGCTAGAAATTTAAGCTTTGCTGGCCGTATTACCTTAATCCACTCGGTGCTCTCTGCTATTCCTTTGTATGTCATGCAGACAATTGTCCTCCCAGCCAGTGTTTGTGAGGAGATTAATAAAATTGTTATATGCTTCCTTTGGGGTTATACTAATGATGATCGTAAAATTCATCATGTAAGTTGGTTATAGGTTTGTAGGCCTAAGAAAGATGGAGGTTTGGATATTAAAACGACCCGGCTAGTCAATCAATCTTTCATTATGAAATTGGGTTGGCGTATGATTTCTACTCCTCAGGCCCTTTGGGTTCGGATTCTTTATACTAAGTATATCCAGGCTCCCCATATGGATTTCAGGCAATCGCGTCATTATAACCTTTCACCTTTGTGGGCTAGTATTTTGAAGAAGGCAGATAAAATGAAACAAAACTATATGATGTCTCTTGGTAATGGTAGGACCATTCGGTTTTGGCTTGACAACTGGATTGAAGCTACTGGTCCTCTTCTTAATTTTATCACGATCGCTCTTTCCTGAACAACTCAATATGACTATGGCAGATTGCTTTAATGGGGGTGTTTGGTCTAGAGATGTGTTATTTGAATTTTTGCCAGTCCATGTCGTTATTGTTATCCTCTCAATGCACCCCCTCCCTTGATGCTTCCCCAGATATCCAGGTTTGGAAGGGTACTCCCTCTTGTCAATTTACTCTAGCGTCTGCGGTCAATTTTTTGCAAGTTTCTAATTCTAGTTCCAGAAACCAAGGTCAAAGGACTAAATGGGATGTTGTTTGGAACTGGAAAGGTCTCATCCGTGCTAAAACTTGTCTCTGGCTTGCCTTGCATGGTCAACTACTCACCAACTCCCAACGATTGATCTGTCGGTTATGAACTTCTGTTGTTTGTGGTCGTTGCCAATCTGGAATGGAAACCATTCTTCATGCTCTCAGGGACTGTCCAAGTGTTCAAGAACATTGGCGTCAAATTATTCCCCAAAAGGTTCGCTCCTCTTTCTTCTCTATGAATTTGAGTGATTGGTTGCTCTTTAATTTGCATAGTAAACTTCTTTTGAATTGTAAATTGTTGTGGTCCTTATTGTTTGGTATTACTATTTGGCGTCTGTGGCATACCTGGAATGTTGAAGTTGTCTCTGGTGGTATTAGACATAAATGGGTAGGTAGGAATTGCTTTCGACTTGCTCATAATTTCTTGCGTGCTTCCCGGCTGGTTCATGATTAAATGTTAATAGCAAACCTCCATGTACTGTTGCTAGAAAATTTGGAGGTAGTTACTGTATTAACGTGGATGGGCCAATTTCTTTTGGCTCGAATTCTTCTGTTGTTGGTATTATTGTTAGGGATTCCTCGGTTTTTGCTTCTATTTGCCGGAATATCAAGCTGAGCTTTTTCTCCCCTCTCATTACTAAGTTATTTGCTATTCGTTATGGGCTTAAGTTAGTTATAGAGAAACAATGGTCTGGGGTGTTAATTGAATCGGACTCTAAACTAGCGGTTAATATTTGTAATTCAGTTACCCCTTGGAATGGTCATCATTGTGCTCTTGTTTTTCGTATTCATCAGCTTATGGAATCAACATGCTCTTCTCTTCTTCATTTGCCACGTGAGGCTAATCGTTGTGCTGACTGGATCGCTAAAAATGGTTTAGCTCAGTCTTTTGGTTTGCATAATTTTGTAACTTTACCTAATCAACTCCTTTCTCTGTTGTATGATGATAAGTCGTTTGGTTGTAACTGCGATATTCCTCCGCCACAAGTGAGGGCAATAAATAATACTCCATGAGGTACCTTCCTCTTTCGATTAAAAAAAAAAAAGAAGAAGAAGAAAAGCGGAATGGTGGTCGTGAAATATGGCTAGCTCTGCATATTGGTTGTACTGGACAACTATATGGATATTTCTTCTTTTTTCTTTTTATGCAATAACTATATAGATATTTCAACGCGATCAATTTGAGAGTTCAAATCTTGCATTGATATTTTGAGATATCAATTTGTTTGGAAGAGTTGGGCTTGCAGTATATGGATCGTTCGAATTGGCGAAGATATAAAAGAACCATAACTTTTGTATATAATGGAGTTACGAGACCCAAAAGTTATTAACGAAAAAATTGTTTAGAGTTTTACAATGGTTTCAACCATTTCATAATTGAAACCAGACTTTCCAGGCGGAAAAATGTCGTTTAAAGTCTATTTGGCCTACTTAAAGTTTTAGTCTTAAAGTTGGAGTAAAAATAAATGTGAATAATTTGATATATTTTTATATAGAAATAAAATTTAGTGTTATTAAAATGAAATTACTGATTAGTTGAATCTGAAAAAATATATACTATATATATGATACACGACAAGGGATGGAATTGAAGGGGCTTGAGCCCCTCAAATCACTAGTAATTTTTTTAAATTTATGACAAATATCTTATTAATTATTTGACAAGTGTTTCTTTAATGACAAATTTGAGAAAATTCTTTAATTTTTATACATATATTGACTCCCTAACCTTTATATATATATATTGATTTTCTCGGTATAATTTTGTTATCCATTGAATTGATTTCAAATGATGGGCATGTGTATTCTATTTTAATTTCTCTTTCAAATATAAAACAAAAAACAAGAATTTTTTGTTAGGTAATACATATTATATAAACTCTCACACATAAATAAAGTTATATAAATTTAACACTATGGTCAAAATTTTGGTTTGTATTTTTTACATATAATTTTGTAATTACCAGATGATTTAGAATGGACTGGTCAAGTGTTAACGTATTACCCTTTTTGAAAAGAAAAAATTACATATAAAAAATTAGAGGTGATTTGATACTTTCGATCAAATTAAGATAATATTATTTATATTGGCTTAATTTAATACATGCATATGCATTCGCTTGATTAATATTATAATATATGAATTAGAATCTTTTATTTTGATGAATCTATACACTTCTTGAGAAAAAGAAATAACATATTTAATTTATGTAAGAATTATGATTAAAATTATGAAATTTCATAACAATTTCAAATATTTAATACTTATAGTTTCTCACTTAGTTTGCTAATACTTTAATTTTTATAATTCAAGTACTAATTTTAAAAATATTTCAAAATAAAAAATATATTATTTGTTAATTATTATTTACCGTGCGTAGTACGAGTATTGTGCTATTATATATAATAGTTAGAGAGTTTTTCCAAATTTGTGATAAGTGTCTTCTTAGTTATTTGACAAGTATCTCCTTAATGACAAATTTGGGAAAACTCTCTAATTTTTATATATGTATATTAATTTTCTCGGTATGATTTCGCTATCGATTGAATTGATTTCAAATGATTGACATGTGTATTCTGTTTTAAGTTCTTTTCTAAATATAAAACAAAAAAAATGAGAATTTTTGGTTAGATAATATATATTATATAAAATTTCACACATAAATATAGTTATATAAATTTAACCCTATAGTCAAAATCTATTTCACATTTTTACATATAATTTTGTAATTACAGATAATTTAGAGTGGATTGGTCAAATGTCAACGTGTTAGTCTTTTTGAAAAGAAAAAATTACATATAAAAATTAGCAATGATTTGATATTTTCGATCAAACTAAGAAAATATTATTTATATTGGCTTAATTCAATGCATGCATATGCAATCGCTTGATTAAAATTATATTACATGAATTATAATATTTTATTTTGATGAATTTATACACTTCTCTAAGAAAAAAATAACATATTTAATTTATGAAAGAATTATGATTAAAATTATGAAATTTCATAATAATTTTAAATATTTAATATTTATAGTTTATCTTTTAGTTTGCTGATACTTTAATTTTTATTATTCAAGTACTAATTTTGAAAATATTTCAAAATAAAAAAATATACTATTTGTTAATTAAAATAAAAAAATATTTTTATTTATTGTTTGTACGACAAATATTTCGTTAATAACTTTCCTGTAATAAATCTTAGCCAGTAACATCCAGTCTAATTGGGAGTAAGTAAACAACTAAGAGCTCACTTGGTTTAACTTCTCGGAAAGTTAATTCCTGAGAAGTAACTTCCCTGAAAATAATTTACAAATGTATTTAGTTAACATGTTAAATTGCTGGGAAGTGTAACTTATTGTGTTTGGTTCAAAACTATATTATTTAGAAAATTAGTTGAAAAATTCAATAATACCTTTATTTTTATTAAATTTAAATTAACAATATAAAAAATTAAAGAAAATAAAATTATTTTTATTAAATAACATATTTTTTCTTATGAGAAATAAAACTACAGTTATTTTTCACACAATTCTATAATGAAGATTTTTTTAAAAAATTGACAATATTTATTTATTTAATTAAATGAAAATATTTTATATAAAACATATTTTGAAAATTCTAAAAATATAAAATATTTTTATAAATTATATAAAATTGAAATTTATTTATAAAATATTTTATCAAAAATTATTTATAAAATAATTTATCAAAATATTTTTATTGAAATAATTTATAAATTTTTTATTGAAATACTTTATAAAAATTTTAAAAATAAATAAAAATTATAAAGAAATAGTATTTTGAGAATATATTCATAAAATATTTGTCTGGTTAGTAAGAAAGTTGGACTTCCTTACCCACGTCAGAAAGTTACTTCTTGAGCTCAAAGGGAAATCAAACACTTGACTTTCCAAAAAGTTCAACTTCTTTTATTTAATCAAGCAAAAAAAATTATTTATTTTCTAAAAAATAACACTTCTTCTAATTATTTATTCTCAACTAAGCAAACCTACATAAATATGTAGTTTACACTTCTTTACAGTGAGCGTATAACAGTTTGATGGGTTTGACACGTGTATTAGCTAATTGCAAACAAGAAACAGGACCGACCAATAATACTCCTCATGATTTCCATGCTATAATAGTTTGTGAATGCATTGCACTTACAGATTTCAGGAATCTAGGACTATTGTGCTCAGGGACGGAGCCAGAAACTCTTAGACGTAGGGGCGGCGGTGCAGCAACGAGGAGGCGTAGCGAACGACGGAGGCAGGAGGTCGAATCGTCGAACTCGAAGTTTGGAACTGCAGAACAAAGAAAGCGAAGCAACGGCGTTGCAGTCTTATAGAGCTAGAGGGGAAGAAGAGGGGATAGGAGGAAAATGACCTAGACTTGGGTGGGGCAAAGGTAAGGGATATAGGGGTTCCTCCGCCCGTCCTGATTGTGCCGCGTGCAAGCCTACCCAATTTTAGTACGTTGCCAAGCCAAAATGATTTCAACTTGTTTGATTGAGAGATTAGTCTATATGACATATTTTATAAATTTTATATAATTAATTTTATAAAAAAAATATATTATATCATTAATTATTATAAAATTTACAAAATATATTTTGTATACTCTATCCTCCCAAATAAGCCCGAAGCATCCTTATTCGACTTCCCTTCATGAAATATTTTGTTTTTCTTTTTAAATTTGTTCTGGTATGGACTAAAAAACATGATGAGCTCAATACAAACCAATTCAGATCAAGCCCAATGAATAAACAATAAGATTGTATAACGTGAAAGACTTTCCTTTAGAATTTGGGAGAGCCTCTCAATAGCCCAAAGCTTTATTTAGGTTGAGACAGTGCTTAAATCTCAATATGGCATTGGGAACGACTAGGTGGAGCCGGTGGCTCCATGAACAATACTTTGTCTTTTAGTGCCACGTAAGAGAAGAGCTGGATTAGTTCTTACCATGTTATAATATTATAGTATCGAATTTACCCTTCAAATTATTTTGAAAGACTACACTTTGAAACAAACCCTTCAAATTATTTTGAAAGACTACACTTTGAAACCACTGATCACTTAGACGACCAAGTCCTCCTCTGACAGCAGGCATCCACCGCCGGATCATGGAGGAGCCACTTCTCAATGGAGCTCCATCCACTAGCGACGTAGACTACGAGCCGGTGAGGAGCGTGAAGGAGCTTAAGACAATGTGTTGGACTGAGACGGTGAAGATGTGGAAGATAGCTGCTCCGATTGCGTTCAATACAATGTGTCAATACGGAATAAATTCTGTCACTAATATAT
>CAODLS010879072.1:0-15444 GCA_948243855.1 Flueggea neowawraea
TAAACTTGCACACTTTTTATAATTACCCCTGAACTTTGTAAGCGCTTATCCACTGATCTCTCTTTCATAGCTGTGTATCCACCACCTTCGGCATCAATCTCTGTTCCTCATTTTCTCACAACTCTTTCTTTTTTCTCCTCCGTTCTGCCACCACCTCCACCATTAATCTCTCACAAATACCCAAAACAAACCGAATCAAACATGTCCCTCTTCTCCAGTGTTATTCCATTACAGTCAACAAATTGGCGATCTTTTTATTTAGTTACAATCGACAAATTGGGCATTCGTCGAAACGAAACCCACATGAACCATCCACTTTTTTCCTGTGTTTCAAGTTAAGGATTTCGATTTGTGATGCCATAGGTTTTTGAAGAGAGTGAGATAGAGAGAGAGAACAAGGACAAAGATGACAGAGAACAGAACGATTTAAGAGATGAGAAAGATGGAGATGAGAGAGAACAGAGATGACAGAGAGGGACTCAGATGAGAGTGAACAAGACGAGAATGAAGGTGGAGTTGGGTCTGATTGGAATTTCTTGATTTGGGTGGTTCTTTAAGTGGGTGGTTCGGGTTAGATTAGTTTGGTTTTTCTTTTTTGGGTTCTTTCAATGGTGAGTGAGAGTGAGAATGCTCTAAGAGAGGTGTTTGGGTGAGCTGGTTGGGTGAGTAAATGAAATTGAGTGAAATGAATGATTTGGGTTGTTTGGGTTGGGTTAAACATTTATTTTATTTGTATTTAAGGTAAAAACCGTCGCATAATCATTTATAATGATTCAATGCACTCTTGAGCAGTCGAAACACACCGACAACGCCATGTCAGTGCATCGAGGTTAGCTGTGAACTTTTGCAAGTTCAGGGGGTGTGTGAGCATTCGAAAAATTTCAGGTGCTAATTGCCAATTGGTTACAAGTTCAAGGGGAACACATGTATTAGGTCAATAAAGAAAGAATTGTTCATGCGAAACTAATCAATGAAGATGGGATTGCATCCCAAATTGGCAAGTCGGCTCATTAGTTAATAAACGCCTGTTCTAATGACGGACGTGCTTGTATTATTGTTCAATTCTTTTATTTTAGTAAACAAAATTGATCTTATTTTATCATAAGCTAATTAATCATACAAAATAATTAAATAACATAGAGAAAAGATTTGAACTACACTATTTAAATAACATTTAAATTGAACATTTTAATATATGAATCATTTCCTGACCTTTTGTTTTTTAATATAATTCTCTCATGAACAACTTGGTTAAGGCAATGTAATCCTGGCAATAACTAGAGAGACTTGGTTAAAATATTTTAGGTCATGTAAT
Organism: Flueggea neowawraea; assembly: GCA_948243855.1. Taxonomy (NCBI): domain Eukaryota; kingdom Viridiplantae; phylum Streptophyta; class Magnoliopsida; order Malpighiales; family Phyllanthaceae; genus Flueggea; species Flueggea neowawraea. Next base: position 1,316 of record CAODLS010879072.1, read on the forward strand.
TCTCTTTGTTAATCTGCCGTATGGTTTTTCAAATTTTTTAGATCTAAAAGAATAAAATTTTAAGACTACTGATTTATCAAAAAAAAAAAAACTCTTGTTGGACATTAGAAGACTCATTAATGATTTCCAAGACAGCTTTTTCATCTTCACATTTAAAGAAGGTGATTATGCAGTGTTTAATTTTTTTTTCATAATTATTTCTACTAGATTTTGTATTGGGGCAAAATGGGAGTCAAACTCCCTTTTATTATTAATTAATTATAAATATATTATCGCACTCACATGCATTCTAGTAATTTAATGAATTTTTTTAGAACACTTTATATTTTATAAGTAGATAAAAAATAATTGCTAATAATAAAAATGTATAACTTTTTTTCACAAAATAATATTATTACATGCTATTTGCTATTTGAAAAACAAAGTTATACAGGTGTTTACGGGCAACACCATAAATATTCTTTTTTTACTCTCAGTGTAGGTGATAGTCATAATAAATCATTGCTATTTAGAAAGTTTTTTTTTTCATCATAAAGGGGAGTGGAGGCGGCCAATTGTAGTTATTCCTACTGGGCATAACCAAGCATATTCCTTTCCGCCACAGAATGTTCAATTGAGTCATAGCTGTAACCCAGTAAAATGACCGAATTTTGTCACCGTAGATCCGCCTAAGGGCAGACAGATCAATAAGGCTTTCTACCAACCTCTAATGCTTGACTAAAGGCTCAGTGTCGTGAGATTGAAAATCTCTAGTAAATTGCCCCCCGCCCCCCGAGCTCGAACCCTAACCAAGCAAACTTGGGACTGCTCTCGTGTAAACTGGACTGTCCCTGGTGGACATGTAACTGAAGTGCTGATTCATGAATTGCAAATATTGCGTTCAGAATTATAATCATCGAATTGGATATTAGTGGGAACCAAAGAGGGCTGCAATGAAAACACTCAATATTTGCTCTAGTTGTTAGGAAATAGATATGTAATTGAACTGCTGATTCATGGAAAAACATGCATCGATGTGACGTTAAGTCTATAATTGGGAAGCACAAAACAATAGAAGATGACTTATATGGAACGATTATGAGGAATTGTGGGTCGGGTTGCATATTGGAATTGCTCTTTCGAGAGAAATTAAATGGCCTTTAATTTGATTGCTTCTCTCAAGAGTGATTTTTCCTCTTTAGAAACCATCATCAATGGATATGGACGAAGCTACGTCTACGCGTAGGAAAATGGATATGTGGTAAAACAAACTCTCTGGTCAAATTTGTGTGTTGCTTGAAAGAAACCATCAATTTAATTGACTAATATTATATGCATCATGCATTATACAGTCTCCTACAGTAGCCTTTTTCATAGTTGTATAAATATTTGTTTTTATTAATACATATGTATCTCTGAAGTTGAGCTCATTGTGCAGTTTTTTCTTGAACATTTTGGGCAATTACAGATTACCTTAAACTTACCAAACAACGTCACATAACCCCTAAACTTACCAAATGCCGTCGCATAACCCCAATTTCGATGACATGGAATTAAATTTTTGTTTGTAATCACACATTGCTTGCACATTGCCATCTCACCGAAGTTGGGGTTATTTGATGCTGTTTGGTAAGTTTGGGAAGTTATTTGATGTCGTTTCAGCAAGTTCAAAGGGGTTTGTAATTGGGCGGAAAGTTCAGAGAAAAATTGAAAAATGAAGTCAACCTCAAATATACAAATGTATTAGGCCTTTTTTCTTTCTGCCAAAAGATTAATCTTATATATTTTTCTGAATTACTATTTCCCAGCATCAAAAATTGAGATAAATTAAAACATCTCAAGCAAATGGAGTTTTAAATTTCCTTAACTTGCTTCAAAAATATAACTAATATATCCTAAAATTACACTTATAATCAAGCAAGAATTTATACATTTTCGACTTATGATTGAGTGTTTATTGTCATATTTATACACTTTTCGTGTTTATTCAAGTCGAAAATGATTTAGATAAATTGTAAATGACAACGCGAAAAAGGAACGAAAAGGCAAGGCAAAAAATGGAGGCAAGATTGCTGACCACGACCATGGTGGTAAGGCCACGGTCACCCCCACGGTCGTGGTCCAACCCGTGGTGGAGTTGAAATGCCAAGCGAGGCAGAGACGGACCATGCCCGTGCAAATGGATGTGGCACTGCCCGTGGCGACCTGAAAGGTTGAAAAGTCAATGGCAGCCAAGGCTATTTTTGGTGGATAAAAGGCATACACTTGGGGCATTTTTCGCATCAAAATTTATAGGGTTTTATGACATGTAAAGGGATATAAATACCCCCTCCTAACAATATTTCCAACATCTTTATTAATTTAAAGAACACATTTTCTTTCTTTTCTTCTTTCATTTTGTAAGAACACCTTAAGGTTTGAAAGGAAGAGAGGGAGAATAAGGCTTAAAGTTTAGAGATTTCTCTTTAAAGCTACCGAAAGAGGCTTATTCCATATTCGTTCTTCTCTTCTCTCTTCTTATCTCTACTTGTTATCATGATTTATGTTGATCTTTATTGTTATATTTTGTTGAACATAAACATAATAGCTTAATCTTTTGTTAGAACTTAGAGATGTAAACCTTAACATCTATTTGCTATATTTATGAATGAGATTCATGTTCTTCATTGCCATATTTTTAATATCTATATCTTGTTCTTGAATGATATATTTGTAGAGATTTTGAACTTGATTTGACGACATATATGAATTGATTATTGATGTGATTATCCATCATTAATAATAATTTTAACAAGTCTAGTTGAAGGACCGAAAGGAGAAGGCTAGATGAGGTTGATATGCATTAAACTTGTTAGGTTAAGTGATAGACATATTATTATCTACAAGGTGTTTCGGTGAAATTTTCAAAAGAGTTTAACGAGTCTAGTTTAGTTAGGTGAGGCCGAAATGACCCTCCTAATAAATGTAGACATAGTTTAAATGAATTTGAAAGAGTCTTTAGGCGATAAAAGCGAGAGAACACTCAATCTCATAACTCATTCATAAATGTAGTAAATATGAATCTTGGTTGAATCTCGAAAGTCCTAACGCTTATTTTATTGTTGTTTATTATTTCGTGTTTCTCATCATTAAAAATACCAAAAAAATCATTTCTCTTGTGATCACACCATTGTATGTCTCACTTACAAATGAATTATATGAGTGATAAAGATGTTCTATGATTCCAAAGCAGCGACGGTGGTGCGATAACTAGAGTTTGAAAACCTTAACGACAACCGCATTTACACATATGTACATAATTAGGCTGACAATCTCCAAAATTTTGAACAACTACAAATAAATCCTTAAAAATTAGCCATAGTCCTTAAGCTTAGTTTAGAGTTTTGTTTTGCATGAATTGTACATTATTCGTGCACTAGTTGTGCACCTATTTACACGATTTGTGCATTTATGAACTAAATTAATTTAAAATTAATTTCGTAAACTACCGTGCACTATTTACTCTTTGTATACTAGTTTACACTTATTTAAACTAAGTATAAATTTAAGTTAATGTGATTAAAATAATATTAAATATAAATCAAATAAACTAAAATGAACTAAAGCAATTAAAAAATTAATTTGTACATAATTCATGCAACATTTGTGCGTTGGTTTTACGCAATTTGGACCTTGTTTTATGCCTAGTTTGTGCACCATCTGTGCATCTCTTCGGAAAAAGGCTACAAAAAGATATATTTTATCACAATTTTTCATTTATTTCTCATGTGATCTTAAATTCTCGGGAAAATTTGTTAGTGATATGTTCTAGCCAATCGCACGAATATTGTTATATATATTTTTATTTAATATATGAGGCATTTCGTTTGGTTATATTATCATGTTATTTTCTGTAGTGTTATAACTTGATAAAAAATATCTATAAATAGTTTATTATACCTTATGTCATCAAGTGCGTGACTTGAAGGTGAAATTTTAACGCAAAAGAATATTATTCTAAATTGTCACTGATCGTTCATTATCATATGAATGATAATGAAGCAAGACTTGCATGTATTTTGAAATATGATCATGTTTTATTGATTACAAACATGGGATGTAACTCAGAACATAGCTACATATTGGGAACATGATATTGGAATGACCCACTATGAGAAACACTACATGGAATATGTTATCACTATTTCTCATCACAATAGTGATATTTTAGTCATTTGACTGAATTCACCATAGATTCTTGCATGAGAAACTCCGTGTTTTGATATAATTCAACATCATTTTTAACAGGATGGTAATACAAACTATAACTGGGCATGTAGTAAATCATGTAGAGGAATGTGTGTGATAGTGAAGGAATTTGTCTTGCTCTTATTTGAGTGAGATGTCTATTAGCCACTTGACAAGTAGGACTGATAAAATGCATGGACGTGCTCAAATAAAATTGATAAGGGTTATCAATATTATTTGTTTGTTTAGCCTAGTTGGGTATCAAAAATGTTTGAATAAGCTATATAAAGATAATGTGGTTCATGCTTTATGATTAATTGAGATATTGCGTGACAAAATGACTAAATATGGTACTGTAAATAAGGTTTTTGTCGAGTCATCGAATTCGCTCAAGTTGGGTAGTCTTGCTAGAGGCAGTTTATGACTTGTGGGATTAAAGAATGATTTGGGCTTACTGTCAATATTGAGCGGACCTATAGGTCACGCACTAGAACAAAATAAATGAACTTACATATTTTGTGTTTTCTCTTGCTATTATTTTATAAAGACATTTTAAATATAATTAATTGGATAATTGTTTTAAAATGTATGCTAGATAAAATGATGATATAATTTGTTTTAAAATAGTTTTTGAAATAAGTTAAAATTCGTTTATCTTGCATAACAAGGAAAGAGTGTCTTTGACTTGGTTAGCAAGCAATTGGGGTTTTCTTTGCTCAATAAGGATAGGGCGAATTGCTTGCGTGGCAAGGAAAGAAGCATTAATTCGTGAATCCTTGTAAGAATCCTTGTAAGACAAGGAGACTAGGATTGAAGTTTACTAAATTCTATAAATAGGCCTCTAGAACCCCCCAAATAGAGGGTGTCGTCCAAACCACTTAAAACCACGAGGGCAAAATAGCAAGGTCTTAGAGAGTATTCTCTGAATAAGTGATAGCACACTAACCTGACTTGAAGTTTGTTCGTGTGGATACAAAAAAAGGCATTTGCATTTTACAATGTATGTTACTCAAATCCAACATCTCTTCACGTTTTCACTACTAATCAGCAAGCTACACACATTCTCCTTAATCGGTTTTATCATATTGCATGGATCCTGGTGAAATTCGTGGACAAAATTTTAATTTCCGCTGCATGTTTGTACATCTTGAATTCCAATAAAATTTACCAAGTTCTCGCATGTGGACCAAAGTGTTGGTATTTTTGCAATTAATTTCTTCTTATTGTGATTTTTAGACATAGTTTCATTCATATGGTATTTTCAAAAAGTTAGCATTTTATTCTTGTATAGACCCGAAATTTCCTCTATATTTTACAATGAACTTTTTAATCAAAATCAATTAAAACACGCCACTTCACATATGCATACAATTCATAAAACAACCAAAAAAATTAGATGGCCTGGATTGTCAAGTTTGCTTTTACGTATGCTGAATTTCTTGACGGTTAGACAATGGAACAAACAAAAGCTTCAGATATCTTGGGTTATTAAATTTGTATTTGTTGGTGTAGTGTGATGATTCCATATTGTTTATAAGTTGAAGGTAAGAGTTTCTTATATGTACCAAAACTTTTTTCAAACTAGTGAGACACATTTACAAGGACTAAATGTAACGAGACAGATTTATAATAGATAATACTTTAGTAAAATGAGCTTAATTGATTGTTGAAGTGCATAGTCTACAACTAGTATTGTCATTGGAAATCGTCATAAAGTGTTCTAAACTTCCTATCCTCGATTGAGAATTGGGGGTTGTTATAGTATCATAATCGATAAATTTAAAATAAAAAAATCTCAGTAAATCGAATGTAGCGATTGACCAAGAGAAATTTTTATTATTTGACTACGTTTCATTAATTTAAAAACGTGGATGGCCAAAATCAGATGTATATATTAAATTATTAATTACATTCGTAAAAGGGTTGAGATTCTGGATATTGGCGAATTAAGTTAATATTGCCAACATTGGAGTAAATTCTGTAGAGGATTTAAATGACATAATGACAAGCAATGTTTGACTTCCCTTATTTGCATTTATTATGTTCAAATCTTTTATATTATACACACCTAACACTTTCCATAAGTTGAGACGTGTCATACAAAAATTAAAGACTTCCAGCTTCTTTTTCCTTTTCACCACATAAAAAAATTAATAGGCTACATTTATTTCTGTGGCTTTGCTTGATGTGGTATTTATAAATTAATATTTCTTCTGTTTTAATTAAATAAATACTAATTATTTTTTACGAAAATTAAAAAATAATAGTTTAGTAGTTAAAATTATTTAATTTTATATAATTTTTTATTTATACTCTTTGACTAATTATATTTGTAATTAATAAATTAGTTAAAATAAAAATTAAATAAGGATAAATTTGTAACTTTATTAATAATAAATATAAAAAAAATGAAAAGCGTATCTATATTTTGAGACATTCAAAATAGAAATTGTGTCTATCAAATTAGGACGAATGAAGTATAAACTTAGGTACTCATTGTGTATTGCTCAAGTCCATACGTATGAACATCGCAACTCATCGGTTAAAAGCAAAGGAATTGGTAAGTTCATATTAATTCTCCATTTTTCATTTCTATTATATTGGTTTTATCCTTTTCTATTAGTTATGTATGTCTATTGCTCATTTGTTTCTTATTATCCTTTTTATTCTCTTTTATTTTTTTTTCATTCTACTCTTTCGTTTATTTTTTGTTATTCAATTTTTTGGCATTAGGAATCATGGATTGTAAGCCAATCTTTTTGATGTTGATGTGGTTTGTAATTCTGAGCTATGAAGGATTCAATGGAGAAAGATTGTCAAAGGAAGACGATTCAGAACTAGACAGACAACTCAAAATTCTAAATAAGCCAATCGTTGAAACCATTCGGGTTATTAATTTATCTTATTCATTTTAACTTAACGTATAGTATGAAATTCATATCATTTCATAAAAAGAATCAAGAGTCGTCTATTTTATTATTTTGTTATTTCTCGAATATAAAGTTAAGAAAAAAAACGATTAACATTTCATTTCTTTAAGTATGCTTTCGTCTGTAATTTAACTTTTGCTTTTTTAAAATCCTAATATTTTCATGTTTAAAATCCTAGGAATTAGTCCATTTAATGGTTGAACGATTTTGAAATTGTCTATCCTACTTAAGCACCTTAAATTTCAATCAAAGGATCATCAACGCAAAATAACTTTATTTTGTTGAATTATAGATACAAACTATGAAACTAATAAAAAAAAATCATCTACTCACAAGTGGGTCAACCTAATTGAGTTGGTATGTATAGTGTCACTTGAGCATGAATTCAACTTAGTTGATTCTGAAGTGGGATGCTCCATTTTTTCTCAAAAAAAAAAAAAGAAACTAGTAGAAGTTTATAAAAAAACCCACTTAATAAGTTAGGGAATGTTTAAAAATTAAATTTATTAATAAACTATAAAAAAATCAATTAACTAAATGACTCGTACATGTAAATTTATTTTTTTGAATTAAACCTAGACACAAACTATTTGATCTTTATAAACAAAAATTCACTTACATAGGGAATGTTTATAAAAAATCATTAACTTATATGGACTGGTTCCTTCAGCTCTTTTTCTATGTGTTCATATATTGCCTTTATATCATTTTTAATATAGTAAATCTTAAACTGGGAGGTATTCTGTTTGAGTGAACAAGAAGATATTATTTATTTTACTTTTTATTGATATAATTTAGTGAATATTGTTATTAACAGACAAAATATGGAGATACATAAAATTGTGTATTTTTATCAACAACCTGCCTTTGACCATCCTTTATTAAAGGATCATAAATTTCAATTCCATGTAAGTTTTTATATTATTACAATTTTTTTTAGTTTTTTACTATAATTATATGTTAATCTTATTATTTCAAGAATTTTTTATTTCAGATGAGACGGAATGAAAAAAATTATAATCAAAGAAGTTCATCAAGGAATTTTTTTCAAACCAGAAAAAATTTGGTTGAATGGAAAGGGATGTCCATTTGGGACAGTTCCTATTATTACTAAAGATGATCTGATTCAAGCTAAATTGGCAGCAAAAATATATTCTTCGAAATTGAATCCTCAAAGTGCTAACGATAGACCTGGTGTAAAAGTGAGTATATTTTTCTTTTCTTGATAGTGTTTCAATTCTACTCATTATAAATCTATATGTATAAGGTTTCAACAAAATCTTGTATTAAGATATTACTCTTCTAAAGTTATTTATGATAGAGTCAAAATTTAGTCAAAGTGGGTCGATTTTAGAATAACGAAGTGAAGGATGAAACAGATTAGATAGAGTCGTTGAATACCTTAAGAGTTCGTTGGACAGCTGGTTTGGCTTACCCTGTTCATTTTCACCTAACTCCGCCATTGTGAGAAGCCGACTTGATTGGACTTTTTGGCTGGAAAGCTAATTATATCAATAGGGTGCTTACGAATATTTGGTTTCCATGACATTAAGTAAATTCTTTAAATTATAAAATCACCTTGTTTATAATAATTTTGAAACTATGTTTATGATTTGTTTTTAAAATTCTTATTACATAAATATATGCTTATTTATAGATAATATCTATACATAATATATGAATTGGCAAGTGTAAACTGGATTGGTAGTAGCCAAACATGCCTATATATAATACATGGATTTTTTTATATATATTTTACTAATTTACAATTCTGCGATTAGTATGCAGTTCTTCACACAAGGGATAACCCACACAGAAAATATTGTGGAGGTTTTATGGGGGCTAGTTTATACAATCAACAAGTTCAGAACAATCAATATAGTTCTATCCAAATGAAGCTTCAAAATGGTCTTGACACTATTATTGTTGGGTCAACGGTAAGTAGTTAATTTTTCTCTAATTTATTTATTAAGAAGCCTTATTCAAAGTAATTTATTATTGGGTCAACGGTAAATGTTTTACAAATATAAAATCACTTTAGTATATACAAGTTAAATAATAACGAAGATAATGATTTGTTTAATTCCATTTTTCATTTATTTTAGGTAAATCCAATTATGTACAAAGACAATAAAACTTGATTGTTCATATATATTACTGTAAGTATTATTTTCTTGATGTCTATTATTTTTAAATTAATTTAACTGTGATTAATTTCTTATCTTTGTCAATTGTATACAAACAGACAGATAGTACACAATGTTTCAATAATTTGTGTTTGCATCCACTGTTTATATTGAGTAGTACAGAAATTCCTCTTGATATGGTGTTTCCTGAAACTTCAATAAGGGGTAAAGCTTCCCAAATATTTGCTTATCGCTATTTCATATACAAAGTAAGTTTTCTATATCTTATTCAATAAAATACATAATTAAATAATAGTATAGAATGCCAAGAATTGTGATATTTATGCATTAGAATTAAGATAATTCGTTTTTTTAAATAATAACAGCATGTAATGAACGGGAACTACTATCTTCAACTTGGTAAGAATAGCACTGAAGTTGGATGGTGGCCTCAAGTAGTTTTTAAATCAATGGCGGACTCAGCATCATTGGTTGAATGGGGAGGTAAAGTATATAGTCCTCTAGGCGTACCTAGTCCTCCAATGGGATCCGGTGGCTCTCATCTTCGACGGTCCACTAAGTATGACGCATTTTGTGCACGAATAAAGGTTGTGGATGAAGCCCACCAAATTGTCGATCCTCCAGAAACTGATGTTTATGTGGATAAACCATATTATGGTTTAAATGTAGGAAATGTCGGAGGTGAATATCAGTATGTATTTCTCTTTGGTGGCAATGGTTCACCCGAAATGAACTAATATGCATTTTCTTACTTGGTTCAATAAAGAATATGTCGTTTAATCGACCATCATCTTGCATATTGCAAAGTGTGCATGTTCTTGGCATTTGTCACCTTGGAGCACTTTAGGCCATTTGATTCAAGTGAGAGCCTTGGAGGGAGGGTCGTTTGTTCGAATTGAGAGGTGGTCCGTAGGGGGTTTGGTGAGGTTTGGAGAGGGATGGAGAGCTCTGTTAGTTGGAGCATTTAGTAAGAGTTTTTGCTTGTGACATTCTCCATCTGGGTGTTTTGTGATTAGTGACTTTAAGAAAGAGTATAAGGCTCTCGTCTTAAAGGCTTATTTAGTTAGCCATTGTGATGACTGCTCTCTTTAGGGTCTGGGATTTTATGTAATCTTGCCCATCCCATTTTAGTATAAAAATTGCTTCTCCTTCGATTATAGACGTAGGTTTTAGACCAAAGCACAATAAATTTGTGTGTGCATTTTTAAATCTTCAAGGTTTTCTCACAATCGAACAAAAAAATGTAGTAGAATAAAAAAAAAACATCACATGTTTTTTCTGTTGAAATTGCCTTTCATAGTGATGGGAATATGCCTACATTTCATGCCATGTTGAGTTATGCACTATCACATATGTGTATTCATATTTAATTAGTGGTCCATGTCTCAAGTTTATGCTAAGTTTTATGATCATGTTTATGATATTTGTTAGGTATAGTGAACATGTTTTTCTAATTTTGTGTTAGAACTTCATGTATATAAATTCATCTTTGTTAATGAATATTATACCATTTTTATATTCCCACATCATACACCAACAGAGAGTTTCAACAGCCTTCTGCATTGGAGGGTGGCTTGCCATTTACTTTGCTAAGGTTTATTTCATTACAAACTATCTTTTATTCACCCCGAGGGCAACCAAAATTATTTAAGGCAACCACATCTTATACCTATTTTGACCAATTGAAAAGGGAGCTTTAGCATTGGGCATTGGAAGACTAGCAACAATATATGGGATGGGTGTTTTTTCTTATGAGGTATCGTTCTTTTTCTCTTCTATCATAAGCTACACAGTAATGCCATATTCGACATGTTAAATTATAGCTATATACTAATTTCTTCAATTCTATTGTTGAAATGATAATAAGTTACCTGTTTTTATAGCCGAAATCACGCCAAAAAATCTCCGGGGAGCACTAACAGCTGCAAATCAGGTAAAAGTGTGCATGATACAAAGTTGTAAAAACTTTATTTTTATATACCTACAGACAAACATATTTAACATCTTACCATACAGCTTATGGTCTGCAGTGGAGTATCAGTTGACTTCATCACAGGGTCAATAATATCATGGAGGGCTTTGGCGTTAACAGGTAAAATCCCCCGATTCATCTGTTAGAATTTTAAAAATATAACTAATAATCAGAATTTTAAAGACATAACTAATAATCAAGCTAACGAAAGAAACAAAATGAGCCACACTACATAAATTCAGTAATGAAAGAGCCTATTTATAGGCTTACAAGTAACCGAATAGCACTAAAAATACTTAACTACATCAGATTTTATTTCTATAATCTTTGACTAAATAAAAACTAGAAAAATATGGAGAAACTTTTGACTGGCCTTTGACAAGTTCTTCTAACTTTGAATCAACTTTTAACACTCTTTCTTGATTCAAAGTTGGGAAATTTTCATAAAAGCATGGAGCACATCTATCTACAATTTGTCAAGTTTGTGAAGCATGTCTCTTTACATCTGCTATATGATGTATTTCTCATCACAAACACTAATTTGTCGATGCACTTTGTCACCAACATTCAATTGTTGGAGCACTTCTCTCCAAAACTCAATTCGGTGGAGCATTTTCTCTCCACAAACTTAATTTGGTTTTATAGAGCACATCTCTTGTTAGGAAATTAGTCGTTAGAAGTAAATGCGGAATAACAAAGAGCAATCACACAAGAGCACAAGTAATTCTATTATTCAGAGTAAAAAACAAGTACAACGGCTTACAACGGACTTCGAAAGCTTTTATCCAAGATGTTCCTAAGCCCCCCTTTTATATTTTACAAGTAATACAAACCTAAATAGGAAGAGAGAAACCCTAAAAAAATCCAAATCCGTCCAAACACCTTAAGTTATGAAGACACAGGCATGAGAGAGCCAAACACAGACGAAACCAAGCAAAACACGGTCAAATTCTCGTTTCTGTGGGAAACTGCACAACACACGGTCTGAGATACGGCCGTGTATCAGGTCGTGTCCCTGCGTTGTCAACACACGGTCTGGGACACAACTGTGTCCCAGGCCGTGTCTTCACTGTTTTGACAAAAAAATCTTCCTTTTTGTTTCTAGCTTTGCACACGGGCAGTGCCACGCCTGTGGGCACCCAACAACCAGTTTTCCTCCATAATGCCGTCTATTTTTAGCTTGATATCACTTCCTTCAAGGTTTTGCTTGCATCTTGATCAAGAAAATCACTTCAACATTAACAATTCTCCACATTGAAGTGAATTTTCTTTTCTCATCCAACTCTGATTCCCGAATTACTCATTTGTCACACCACCCTGAAGGGTCTCAAGTCCTGCAACAACGACCAAGTCCAGCCCAGACTTGCCATCACTAGCTAGCTTTCCATCCACTCCTAACAACTCAACACTCCACATATTTCCTGTGCCTTCCAATGACTGCTTTTGAAAAACACCAATATAATTACCATGCACTGGTTCATTTGTTGTTAGCCCTCGTGAATCAAACTGATCAATCTTTGCCTGTGCCGGAGTCTCGATCACCAACTCCACCCGTTTTCTAGCAGAACTTACAATAGTCCTTGAACCATTAGCAACAACCGAATTGCCAATCAAGGTGTAAATGCCATTATGCAATTTATCTTTCATCACCAATGAAGAATCTTTGCACACCCAAATTCATTCACCTCTTCTAGAGAAAACATAACCATGCTTAACCAAAGCACCAACAGAAATCAAGTTCCTTTGCAACCCTAGGACATACCAAGCATTAAGTTTTCTGACCATCCCATCATGCACCCTGATCTTCAAAGATCCACTACCTTCAACACTCAGCCTATCACCATCTCCCAATTTCACACTGCCTTTCCATTCTCTAAAAAAATCAAACAATTTCCTGGAAAAAGTCATTGATAAGCTGCACCAGTGTCAATAACCTAACTGTTTTTAGATCTATATGAAGTAACAGTCAAAACTTCACTACTCTTCCTCTCGTCAGAATTATCCTGAAATTCCATAGAATTATTCTGAACTATTGTTGCCCTTGATCTCTTACTATTTTCTCTATGTGGACAATTCTTTTTCATGTGCTCCATCTCCTTATAGTGATAACACCTCAAACCATGATTCCTTCTCATTCTATTGCCCCTACTCACGGTTAACCCGGACTCCACTCTGTCTCCACCAGAGCAAGAAGTTAACCTCTCCAGTTCTTTAGATAACAAAGCATCATTTACATCATTAACAAAAATTCCATCTCTACCATACATGATAGTATCAACAAAACTCTCATATGATTCAGACAATGAATATAACAGAAACATAGCTTGATCCTTATCATCAATGTCAACACCAACACCTTTCAAATCTAATACAATCCTATTAAATTTATCAAGATGTTCTTTTACCCGCATGCCTTCTGACATCTTCAAGGTATGCAGCAGTCTTTTCTAATAAAGTTTGTTCGACATGGATCTCTTTTGATACTTACTCTCAAGCTTCTGCCACAAGCCTGTTGCAGTAGTTTCATCAGCTACCTCCCTCAAAACTTCATCCGTCAGACTCAATAGAATTGTACTATGCGCTCTCTTCAAAGCCTCCGCTTTCTGTGCCGCTGTCAGTTCTACCGGTAATTTCTCTTCACCTTCAATCGCCTCCTCACACTACTGCTGAACCAGAATCGCCTTTATCTTCAGCTTCCACAGCGTGAAATCATTCAACCCATTGAATTTCTCAACATCGAATTTGTATGAAGACATCTTCTTTCTGTAGAATAAACCCCAGGAGTTTCTGAACAAACTTCTGTGGTTCTGATACCACTTGTTAGGAAATTAGGCGTTAGAAGTAAATGCGGAATAACAAAAAACAATCACACAA
>CAODLS010879099.1:0-12317 GCA_948243855.1 Flueggea neowawraea
CCAAACATTTCTCTTTAATCGAGCATTCCCCTTCTTCTGTTTTGATTCCTAAGTTTTCATATAAGAAGAAATAATGGAAACCCATTTTCTGTTTTGGTAAGAAAAATCAAAATGTTCAAAATAAAATCCTGCATTTCCTCAGTAACTAACCAGAAAATTAAAAAACTGTCAAACACTAGAACAACATATCATACATCTGATAAAATCTGCCAGATTGCCACGCTTGAAGAAGGGATGAATAAGAAGCTTTTCACCTCTAGGTCCTCCATAGAACCCTAAAAGAGGAACCAAATTAGGATGTCTAATGGAACCCAAAAACTGAACCCCATCACCAAAATCCTTAACTCTTGCAGTACAAACAGGCCTCAGGAACCTAAGCAGCCTCACACAGCCACTTCTCTGAAGCAAGGCCTTGTACAAGGTACCATAGTTGGACTTCCCGATAACCTCTCCAGGAGCATCAAGAATGTCACTAATTGAAAGGTCCTGACCACCATGGAATGTCACCAAGTCCTCAGTCTCTGTCCCATTGTTGCCACGCATTTTATCCTCAGTTTTGTTCTCTATGTCAGTCTGATCTCTTCTTGATCTTCGTTTCAACAAAATGAAGATTATTAGAGTCAGAATAATAAAGAAAGCTGCAGAGGTTAGTCCTAGGATTAGCTTCAGCTTGTGGGCGATTGTCATTTGTGGAAAGTTGTGATTTTTCTTTGTTAGACTAATCAGAAATTTAAAAAAATGAATGCTTTAAGAAGAAGAAATTGTAGGAGATTGCTAAGAAACAAAAAAAATCTGAACAGAGAGTTGCAGAGAGACCACGGAGTGTGAGGGAGCTTATGAGTGTTAAGTGGATTGAAAATCTAGTTTTAACTTGGCATGGGAAAGTGTGAGAGAGAGGACAAGGAGGTGTAGATAGAAGAGAACTTTGTGTATGGAACCCAAGAATTGTGTGAAATTATGCCTTCCTCACAAAAGAACAAGACTTTGTTGATTAAAAAAAAAAAGAACAAGACTCTTTTTAATCAGATAATAAAAAAAATGCCGAATTATTTGGGGATGCAATAAAAAATGAAATTAAGCTAAATGGGCTTTTTTTTGTTTCTTATCAAGAATAATGGGGAGAATGAGGAGGAAAGAAATTGTGGAGAAGGGAATGTTGCAGTCAGACTGAGACAGGTCTAATAAAGCATTGGATGTTTTTAATCTGTGTTTTTTTTTTTAATTTTTTTGAGTGTTTTACTTATAGTGGTTTTGTGGGAAGTGGGAAAGCTGTGTGATGCCACCAAAGATCTTTGACAATGGCAGGTTTTTGCCTCCCCAATGCAATGACACATTTATTTCATTTAATAACCTGGATTTTTGTTCTGCAAATCTTATGCGAGGAGGTGTTCCTAGTTTGGGAGTTCTTTTTGGTGTATTTACCCACATATATTCTCTTATGGTATATTTCAGTTTCAAAACGTTCTTCATTTTTCTATTGTGTTGTGATGAATTTATGCTTAATAACCAAATTTTGCTTTTTGAGGAATAAAATGTGTATCACGAATCATACAATCAGATGGCGAGAATTAATTGTTAGTTAGAGGACACAGAGAATAAGAGCAGATCGAGACTGTACACGTGTTGTCAAACAAAAATACGACAGCCGGTGATATCAACTAAGGTGGTTGAGGAGAGACTGTAAATGGACGGCGAAGATTGATGAGTTGATGAAGCTGTTGGTTAAGTAGGCCCCACTATAACTCTTAACCCTGTTATTATGTAATTGCATTGGTCTTTATATAAATAGTTGGGACCCGCCACATCCCCCAAAAAGTAATTGACAGTAGGGTCCCACATCCGTCTATCAGTTCTATACTAATTTTTTTTTTATTTTCTAAAATAATCTATTTCCTCTCGTTTTATACTTTCTTAAATTTCATTCCTGCATTTTCCACAATGTATATTTTACCGGAGGAGGGCGATTTATTAACAAACAAATTCCGTAGATTAGATTAGATTGGAAGTTAATAAACTTATAAAAAAACACAGAATTGTACGTTTTAAAACTAAAATTTACCATAAATAGTAATATATCTAAAACAAGCACTAGCCTTGGTATTGGAATATCCAAAAATGAGAGTGATTATCACATATGTAACATCATCATTAATTTAATTAAATACTTAAAATATAGATCATTACAAATTTTTGTGAAAAAAAATGATTAAGGTTACAAGCAAGATTATATGGTTAAAGTTGTGTTTGGAATAAGAAATTGATATGTTTTAGCGTTGAAAACAAAGTTGAGATTAAGATTACAAGCAAGATTATATTCCTCATCTTTATATGGCTAAAGATGTTGTTTGGAATAAGAAATAGGTACGATGAAAGCGAGGAGTAGATAAAGATGGAAGAATGTCCGGAAAGGAAAGGAAAGGAAATGTAAGAAATCAAGAACAGTTGTGGTTTGGATTGGAACAACAATAATGGCACTCTAATTCGGTTCATGTGGAACTCCATATCTTTAATTATTATCCTAAAATGCTCATTCCAACATGGAAAAGCACATGCACTCATTTTATGCTCCAATTTACCTCTCTTCTCTTCAACACAAATCTTCAAACACAATCCACAAAGGATTGTGTTTAAGCAATGTTGTCACATTTAGTGCAAGATAGCGTAAATAAGCAATTTAATGAAATTCCACCTTCATATTCGTTGTCAATCAAACTTATATGTGGGGGATTGCCTACCTCACCAACGCCTCCATCCTTCTCTTTTCGTCATTTAATTATACCTCAATTAAATTTAGAGACAACTTGGTATCACCTAAACTTGAAGCATACATGAAATGAGTTCTCAACTTTCAACCATAAACTGAACCCAAAATCTGGATCAACTGTCTGGTGGTTTAAAATTGATTTAGTTCCCTTTAATGCTTGATAATGACTTGACAATACCAATTATATATGATATATCCGTTTACTAGTAGAGAACAAGGCAGGGACCAATG
The DNA here is from genome assembly GCA_948243855.1 of Flueggea neowawraea. Classification (NCBI taxonomy): domain Eukaryota; kingdom Viridiplantae; phylum Streptophyta; class Magnoliopsida; order Malpighiales; family Phyllanthaceae; genus Flueggea; species Flueggea neowawraea. Next base: position 2,996 of record CAODLS010879099.1, read on the forward strand.
TCAGTGGCATGCTTAGAACGTTAATGCAAAAGTGGGGAAGGCATCACCACAGGAGTGGTCCTCTTAAATAATGCAAGCTTTGAAAGTGAAAAAGCAACATGGAAGCCATGTAAATGGAGGAAGAGTCTGAAAGAGTGTGTCCTGGTTGGGACAAGTCATCTTCATGGGAGTGATATGCGAAAAAACTAAAGAACATCGTAATATGATCCAATCAGACACAAAAGGTAACTTACTCTACAGGGAAAGCCAAGCAAGTGGATCCAAAGAATTCTTCTTCGGATTACGTACATTGCTCCTTGAGTGCATCAAAGAATTTTCAAAAAGCATTTCAATAGTTTCTTTGAACAGGGAAAGAAGCTGATCTGGAATATTATTGTGGCATTCTGTCGAATGGGTAATATTCACTTGTCTAACTAGCATTTCATGTTAAAAAAGGGCAAGAAACTAGTTCACCTTTTTTTTTGTAAAAGACCGAATCCACACTAAACCCGACTCAGCTAGGCTAACCCCAGCCTCGTGTGGCATTGCCTTCAGGCAACCCAGCTATACTGGTCTCCCTCAAAGACAATGGGGCAGATATATTCATTGATGAAAAATTCAATACAATGGGGTTATAAACCCCTATAAAATCAGAGTACAAAAGTTCATACAACTTCACTGGAATATAACTAAGTTCATAAAACCCTGCTGATAAGTTGAGGCCGGACCTAGCTCATCAATCAGCACACTTATTGGCCTCTCTAATCACGTGATTAATCAAGACTGACCATGGTAATTTTAACAAGTCACTGATCAATACAATGGGGTTAGAAACTAGTTCACCTTAAATGCATAAACTTGAGTTTGAAACCTGCTAAAGGTTTGGAAATGCTTTATTTTCAATTTTCATACAGAATACAAGAATTTGTATTAGATTATTGGAACAAGTCTGCCAATCCAGAACCAGTATGGAAACCCAGAAGCCAATCTTTTAAATGGTTCCAGTAATTTGAGACTAGTTCGGAATGGTCTCTGTACAATTTTACATGGCATCAAAAATCACTCGGATAAAATAACAGAGAATTTAGATGCCTGTAGAACATATTCTTTGTATATGCACAAATACTTGATATTTTAATGATTGATTAGGTAGGAATCCCGACAGTTAAGGTATGTAATACATAGGATTTGGAAGCTTGAATGAGCGATTAGACATTGAGGAACCCAGTAAATCACTCCACTGGTCTCCGGAGTTCCCAAAAATCCTGTATCCTTGTTCAACCATTTCATTCCTCTTCTCAGATTTGTATACGGTTGCCAGTTTCCCCTTGTCTTCTGAGGCTCTGGACAGAATACAAAACCGGACATCAAAAGGCAATCAACAAAAGCACAACAGCTTTAATTGTTCATGAATCCAAAGTGGTGGATATGCTCCTTCATGATAACAATTTCAATTTATGATAGAGAGAAAACAACAGGAAAAGGAATGATGGAAATCCAAAAATAAACAAGAAATTTAACCATAAATTGTATTAAGGGTCACCAAAGTTTCTTCCTAATTTCTGAATGTCAAACCACCAATAATCATAAATGTGCATGGAAACTGCCCCCAGTTTTACTATCTTTGCCTCCATAGTCAATATCCTTAATCACTCAGGAACAAAGTTATGGACACATCTTGGCAAAAAAAAGTTATGGACACACAAAATCATTACTTTCAAGTCCCAAACAGAACAGAAACGCTGAAGTCGCATGAAATGAGGTTCATGAGGAGAAAGAACTACGTATTCATTAACTAAACAATAAAATTTGGGAATAAACTCATGAATGATACATCAGTCAAAGAAAGAAACATCTATTTTTCTCTGAAGGTATTTCAAAGATTTTTTCCTCCAAAAGACGGCAATGCGGGAAACATATGAAAGAATTCTATGACAAAAAAAGAAGGCACTCTTTAGAACTAGAAGAGAAGATGGAAAATAAAATTGAAGCACTAATATTAGCTAATTCATGCCTATCTCTACCATAGAGCCGAAAATACTGGAGAGGGTAAAACCACAAAAGCAAGAGGTCATGTGATTGCCTAATCTGCGACAAATGTCTAAATGGTGAGATCATTTTTGTAGTTAAAACTTCACACATCAAGGGGGGAAATAGAGGATTTAAACTTACAGAATATAAGAGGTGAAATTGCATCATTAAATAGATCTTAATGAACACAACAAGCAAAAGTTGAAAGAGAAACTATAATCAGTCTGGTCCAATATCTAGGTCTTCATGATATTTATGAAAACGAATATCCAAGTCCTATTCATTGCAGAATGACTACATTCACATTAAACAACACATACATCGTTACAAGTTGAAAACAAACTACAATGTGAACTATACATTACGGATTATATATCATTGAAAATCACCGACTTAAAACGATCAACCCAGATGCAACATGCTCATTCTTCTACAACAAAAGTTAATTATATCTAGGCAAACAAACAGGTACCAGGATTACAGAAATAACCAAGCAAACTAACCTCAAAATAAGCCTGTCCCAATTCCGAAACCCAGCATTGATCAAATTCTCCTCTGTGACACTCCTATGACTCTCACTCCGTCCAGTGAGCAAGAAGACCTTAAATCCCAGCCCCAAAACCTCCTCATACAGTTTCAGACTCGGCATTATCGCCGGTGCCTCACCCTTCTCCACCCACTTATCGAACACCGCAGGATCAAAAAGCTCCAATCTACAAACCAATTAATTCACTCAGTTAAATAAATAAAGTTAATTTTTTCAATTAACAAAGTACAATTAACTCACCCATAACCATGCTCAGCGTAATAAGGGAGATTAGAGAGCAAAGTCTCGTCAATATCAAACACCCAAACATCCTTCCCATCCCCACCTAACTCCACACTTCGGGCGTAAACGCCGGCCTCACTCGCAACCCTCTCGAGATCCAAACTATACCCTCGGCCCGTGACGTAATCCTTGACGTATTCGGCACACTCACGCGGCACCATTTTCCAAGGGCTGAGATTGTTAGCCTCGGCCACGAAACGCCAGCTGGTGCATTGCAGTTGGACGTCATTGTCGTTCAACTGCGCGCTTTCGTCGGGGTACTCGAGGATCAACGGTCTCGGAAGAAGGTGAGAGTTGAATTGATCGTGGCAGAAGGCGAGGGCAAAGACAGAAAACAAAAGTAAAAGCCTTAACCTCATCATCGTGATTGATCGAGCTTGATGAAAGTGGAATTAGCGGGGATATAAAGGGGGAAAAAGTGAAGAAATGGTCTGAGAGATTCGATTCAGGACGGTGAGGATAAGGTGATAAGAGGATGAAGATGGGACGAGGAGGGAAAGGAGAGGAGGAGTGAAGATTTTTCTTTCTGGGAACGGAATTGCTTTTTGCAGAGGAAGGTGTGCTTTCTTGGGTTTCCGATCTGGAGGACGGCTACGTTGGAGTTGGTGACGTGGCTTTGTCTCATTGGTCTGATTGTTTCGCGCGAAAAGTTGATGTCATCTTTTAATTTTTTGTCTTTGTTTGGGAGGGTTACACGGCATAAACTCTTCTGTCTTTTTTTCTTTTTAAAATAAAAAAGGTTAATCAATGATCATTTTGTGCTTTAAACATTTACATTGCGCTTGATTCACATGATAGAATAGTATAAAATAAAATTATTATTTTAAAATAATAATTTTATTTTATTATTTAATTAATGTAATGAAATAATAATTTTATTTTAATATTTTGTTTAGTTGAATGTAATATTATAATAAATTGAAATTGAAATATGAATATTTAAAGAGAATTTCAGATTTTATTTTTTTTTAGTGACAAGGATAGTTTTATCAATTTTCAAATTTCTTGCTTAATTTTTAGTGCATGTAATTTTTATTACGAAAAGAGTCCAGCTCTAAATTTTAATTTAGGTTGATAGTGTTTTTAGTAGCATAATATAAATGGTTAAATCTTATGACGTCTTAGAATAATATTAAAAAAAAATTTCGATTCTTAAATTTTCAAAAAGCTCTTCTTCGGCTCTTGAGGCTCTTAAAAAGGTTTAGCATTCGTTCAACGTCACGAAAAATGCAAAATGATTGTATTGCCCATGCCAAGTCAAATACGTCATCACAATTCCACTTGTCACCTCCTTATTCGGACACACTTTATCACCAAAACTGTATTTCTATCTTCACAAGAGCCCTTCTTCCTCTCAACATTCTCTCTCCTTCATATCTCTCTGACATCAAGTCTGAAGAAAAATGACTTCAACCCAGAATTTAAAACAAACAAATCGCAACCCATCATTAAATTCAGTTGCAACCGTTACCTATCATCAAAACAAAGAATCAAACAACCACCAAACAACAAATCTTTTTCAAAAACTAAACAATTGTGACCCAGAATCAAACAAACAACAAACTCAAATCCCGAATCCAATCACCTCACCCACCAGAACCCGAACCTAGTCACCACAACTACCACCACCATGCCCAATCCCACCACACCAGTTTACACCACTACCACCAGAACCCACCATACGCAGTGACCATCACCACCACCAAACTTGTACCAACAATCACAATCATCACCACCAAAACCAATCCCCACCACCACCAACCATTAATCTCTTCTCATCTCAGAATGAACTAATATTTAGAAGAAAAAAAAATTTAAAAATATGAAACAGTCACATGGCAAGACAAATTAAATAGATCCACCACATTTCAGAAAATAAACCCACCACCACCATCATCTTCAATGATCTAAAACCAAATCCCAGATCTGAAACCACCTATACCGTCTCCCAGATCTAAAACCATGCTCGTTTTTACTAACAACAAATCAAATCCCTAATTTCCAGATAGAGTAGGTGGGTTTGATGGAGCATGAGAAGAGAGAGACGAGGATGGTTGCGGCGGCAGAGAGAGAAAGCATCGATGGAGAAAGAGAAGATAAGAGACAGAGGAAGAGAAGTGTAATATCCTGAATTTTTGACAATTTATTTTTGGTAATTTTTTTATTTAATTTAAAAAATAATATGTAATATTTGGTGTTTTGGGAATTTAAATTTTTGCTATTTTTCAAGGATTTTTGAATTAATTTTTGTTTATTTTCTAATTAATTTAGAAAATAATTATTAATGTTGGAAAAATTAGAAATATTATTTTAAATATTAACTGGGTGATTTATAAAGTTTTGGAATTGATTAAGTTGATTAATTAAGTTGAAATTGGTGAATAATTGAAATTTAAATCGGATTACAAAGGAGAGAGGGCGACTAGTCGTTTGGTTATGGACAACATGCTAATTGTCATTTGAAACTGTTTTATCTGTCATCCGTGTTGTGAAATTGTCGTCTGTGTGTAGCCAGTTCTCATCCCCACGCGAAACGACGCGTCGTCCCTTCGAGTTGATACTGTCGTTCGTTGAGCAAGCACCTGTCGTTCGATTACCACTGTGCACTTACTCAAACGACGTCGTTTTTGCTTGTTTCTTTCAAATCTGTTCCACCGCCCAGGTCTGGTTTTTTTAAGACTTTGGAACCCGAATTCACCGCCCATTTCACCTCTTTTTCTTCTCTTTCTTCTTCAGATATTCATTCCTGCACCTTCTCTTCTGTCCTCTCTTTTATTTTCTCTGGATTCATTCGTTTGCTCCATTGAAATAAGGTAAGAACATGACTTCCTCTCCATTTCTTTTTTTTCCTTTTTGTTGTCAATAATGAGCTTCTGTTTTTATTGATTTTGTTCATGACTGAATGCTCGATTTTGAGAACCATTTCAGTAGGATTTTAAGGTTGTTTTTTTTTGTATTTTAATGGTTAATGATGGAAAAAATGAAAGGGGAATGGAAGGTGGTGTCGGGTGAGAGATTATTTGAAGTTTTGTTTGGTAAAAATCAAGCTTGTTGGACTGTTTTGAATGGTTTTGAAATTCTGGAAATGCTTGGACTGAGTTTCATGTTCCTGGATTGTTGGAAGACAAAAGGGAACATGTTTTGATTGGTTAAAAGTGAGTATTTACGGGTTTAAAAGTTTGAGGGATCATTTGGTGTTATTTCGAATGAAAGGGACCATATCTGGAAAGTCCATAAATCTGGAAATTTATTTAGGGACTGAACGTGATATTTTATAAGTCGAATTTGTAATTTTGAAAAGTAGAAGTAAAAATTTGTAATTTTTTTGAATGTGAGTATCAATTTGTATTTTTTGAGAAATTAAGACTAATTTTGTAATTTTGGAAAATTAGAGGATTTAAATATAAATTTAAATTACTTGGAGGACTTAGTTATAAATTCTAAATATTTTAGGGACTAAGTTATAATTTGTCAAGTTTTGAGGGACTAAAATATAATTTTACATTGGTAGTGGACCAAACGATAATTTTACTTAAATTTTGAATTTTGGATTAAGAATGATAGAATATCATTCAATATATATTTTTGGAGATCTTTTGAGGGTCCGAGTTTGCATTTGCATTAAGAACTCCCAGCTACCAGGGATGTCAGTAGCCATGTGCCACGGTCTGGTACATGATGTGATATTAATTAGTGGCAGAGTTCACATATTTTGACCAATGGTGGAGACCACATAACATCTCGTGGCGGAGTCCACGTTGACTATGATAGTATTCCTATGTTAAATTGGTTTCGCTATGATAAGATTTGAAACCAAATATCTCGATATTTGTGTTATACGATTTGAAACTGAAGTGGTGATATTTGATTTATTTGATTTGCAACTGGGTATTTCGATATTTATGTTATGAGATTTGAAGCCAAATATTTCAATATTTGCATTATACAATTTGAAAATATATGTTTTGGATTTGCGTTCTATGATTTGCAAATAAACATCTTTGTACGATTGTCGTTTGTTGTTTGCCTTGGATGCTAACAATTTCGAAATTACTACCTTGTCCTTGGCATATATACGTATATATACTTATATTTGCATGTAATATTTTCAAATTATTTTCAAAACGGTTTTCATGAGGTCTGGTGCCGCTCTGGAGTGTCGTTTTCTCACTAGAGATTCTTACCCCTTTCTTTTCTGTCTATTTTCTTGTATTCTTACTTGCAGGTAATATTGGTTGATTGCGATCTATTGACATTCAACACCTGGTGAGGCATTCTACGGTTGCAGTCGGTGCCCTTTTGTTTAGGCTCAGTTATTATTATTTGTTAGTTGCTCCACACCGGTTTACTTGTGGGTGTATGCTTTGTAGACGCATTTGATATTTAACCGAATTTATTATTTATCAAATATTTTATTATTATGAGAACTTATGTTCTTTGAGGCTTGTGCGAAATTGGTCGGGCTTCCACAGATGGTTCACCTCGTACGCCGGTCTCGACTCAATTTTGGGTCGTGGTAAGAAGAGAGAGAGATAAAACGAGAGAGAAGAGGGATGGGTTTGATTTAGTTTGTTTTGGGTAGTTATGAGAGATCAGTGGTGGCAAAACAGAGGAGAGAAGATGAAAGAGTTGTGAGAGAGTGAGAAAGAGAGAAACAACGAGGAGGTGGTGGAGAAGCAGCGATGAAAGAGACATCGGTGGGGGAGGTGGTGGTGGATTGAAGGAGAGAAGAGGAAGAGAGAGGATTGAAAAATCTGGAGAAAGAAAGATGGGTTTCGGTTTGGTTGGCTTAAAGTATAGGTTCAATTTGGTTGTCTTGAAGCATGAAAAAAACTCTTAAGAGTGTGGGTTTATTTGGTTTTAGATTGATTGTTTTGGTTTTCTAGAGTAATCCTTTAGATGGATTGTTTTGGTTATTGAGAGAATGTGGTTTGTTTGATTTTAGAGTTTTTAAGTGTATTAAAAACTATGTAAGAGGTAATTATGTCATTATAATTTAATTTATTTTAAATTTCATGCCACATCAGCAAAAGTTAAGGATACATTAGCAAAGCCAACAAAATCTTTAACGTTTGACGAACGGTTGAACCTTTTTAGAAACCTTAGAGAGCGGAGAGGAGCTTTTTAAAAACTCAAGGACCGGAGAGAAAATTTTAATATTATACAGGGACGGCATCGGATTTAACCCTATTATAAACTTCTCTACAATTTTAAGTATCAAATTTATCGAACGCTCTTAATGTACGATCTCATATATTTAAAGAGTTAGTTGTTGTAGATGCTCCCATAATATTATATATTTTATGCTATTAGAATAAGTAATATGTTTTTTATTGAAAAAAAGTTTTTTTGTTGACTTTTTATATACTTGTGTTTTTTTTGTTGTTAAGCTAAATAAAATTGGGAGATCCACTTATACTACCATTTGGGCGGGGGAGGGGGGGGGGGGGAAACGACACCGTAATAGTACTATTTTGTTGTGAATTTCACGGAATACAAGTCGTCTGAGAAGACGATTGTTCGTCCACTGCACAAAAATTATGTTTAACCTGTGAGAAGCTTGTCCATAATTTCATGGAGAGAAAAACAAAGGCTCTAATCCACACCATACGTGATCAAGAATTGTTTCTGCAATTTTCGAATTATGTACAACTTTGAAGACATCCTACTATGGCTACTGCACTACCTATTGTTCAACCTGTGTGATACTGTCGTAAGAGGGAATCTCAAGAAAACGTCCCCTTCTATGTTTAACCTGAGCAATCGACATATACTACTGTTTTTTAGACTTCCACTCCATAATTGCAGAAAGAAGAGTGTAGTTCGTCAAGAGATTTTTCCTCGGCAATGGCAGATTTGTCATGGGCGATTTATCATTCTCTTGAAGCCATTTCTCTATCGCTTCCCGGTCGTATGTGTATCCATCAGCTGCAACACAAGGATCACTAATTACATCCTGCAAAACCAACAAAATACGACTAGCATTTTGATTACATTCTACAAAAGAATAGCTACATCGGCAGTACAATTTATAAATGGTATACCTTAAGGATTGGACATATAAAAAGACCTGGAGGAGTGGATATTGTAGATTGGATACTTGAAGCGGCAGCGCGACCCTGATCAGCAACCTCCTTTAGCCTCTCCAATGCAGGAAGTACTTGACCTCTCAAATCAGGTCTGTCCTTACGTCGCATCTCAACACAGCTCAGTCCTAGTGTAGCCAATTCTATTGTCTCTTCAAATGGCCAATTCCCAGCCTCTGAATCTAAAACCTCCATTAACCGACCTTCCTCAACTGCTGTTTCTACTACATGTGCTAATGCAATTGCTGGTTTTGCGGTCAATAACTGCAAAATCACCATACCGAAAGCATAAACGTCAGCTTTTGGAGATATAACTCCACTTCTTTGATACTCAGGATCTATATAGCAGAGAGTTCCGACTGGCCCTGTGTCCTTGTACATAGAGGACATAGACAAA
>CAODLS010879275.1:0-13191 GCA_948243855.1 Flueggea neowawraea
TAGGCTCTCCTTCTTTCATCATCCCCTCCTTTTTATACTGAAAAGCTCCAGTACATCTATAGCTATCATCACATAGATCAAACCACTTCTTCAAATCGGATTCCTCAAAACAAATTTACTTTCCTTTAACCTTGGACTTCACAATGGTATCATCTAATTCATCAGTTTCCTTAGTCAGATTAGCATAAAATTCTTTAACTAACACTTCATAAACAGGTTTTCTAATAGCAACAAATTTAGCTAAACCTAACTTCTGAAATTTTGGTTCTAACTCCATACCAACCTTTCTCAATGAGTCATAATAAAAAATGTTATAACTCCATACCAACCTTTCTCAATGAATCATAATCAAAAATCATACTCTCAGTCAGTTTTTCATGACTCAAGGCATCATAGAACACTCTCTAAGCATTTGTACTCACAAATTTTTCAATATCAAAATCTGGTACCTGAGCCTGAGAAGTTCGAGAGCGTTTCTAACCTCTAGATGAGTTGGGATCATGTTGTTGCTTGCTTATAGATTCTCTCCTAGGTGGCATTATGTGGTATTTCAACACAAATCAATGGAAATGACGAAAATTTGAGGGTTTTGGGTGAACCTGGTCTGATGGATTTGATGCGATTCTGGAAGTTTTTTTTTTTTATTTCAATCGGTGACAAATGTTTACGAAAGACATAAGTGTTAAGGTTTTTTAGAAGTGAAATAGTGAAGGAAAATGTGATTCTAATATATTGTTGAGTCATATGACATACGTTTTACCCAAACATGACGTACGTTGTCTGCAAAATCTTCCCAGTAACGTAAGTCACAAATAATGTAAGACGTTGATAAGCCATTAAACCTAGACAACATGCATTACTATAACATTCGACGTACGTTATAGTCCATCGTTTCCAGATAACGTACATCTTCAAGCTACGACATACGTGAAATAAGTTCTAGAAGCACCTAGGTCATATTTCCAAAAATTCTAACTTGCTTCAAGATCATATCAATTGACCATATGGACCATTTTAATATAAATGAGTGCAAATTTATGCATGAAAAATACAATAAAAAAAGTAGTCATAACCACAAATCATTCACATTACATATACCCAAACGAAATCTAATTGAATTAAAACTTTTTTCTACCAAAAGTTTTGTAAAAATATCAGTTAATTGGTCATTTGTTCTAACGAATTTCCAACAAAATTAACCTTTTTGCACATGATCACGTAGAAAATGATGTCTAATCTCTATATGCTCAGTTCTACTATGCAAAATAGGATTTTCGCTCAAAATTGTAGTACTTGTATTGTCACAAAAGATAGGAACATTCTTAAGAACAATACCATAATCAAGCAATTGATTTTTAATCCTTAAAACTTGAGCACAAGAGCTTCTCGCAACCACATATTTGGATTCGACCGTGGAAGTAGCAACACTTATTTGCTTCTTATTTGCCTAAGAGATTAAATAAGAGCCTAAAAAATGACATGTACCACTAGTGTTATTCCTATCTAATTTACAACCACCAAAATTGGCATCACTATAAACAATTAATTAAAATCAAGGAAAGATAGATACCATAAACCTAAACCTATTGTGCCAATCAAATAACGAAAAATCCTTTTGCATGCAATCAAATGATACACTTTTGGATTGGATTGAAAACGTGCACATAAACATGTAGCAAACATAATATCGGGTCTAGAGGTGGTTAAGTAAAGTAGAAAACCGATCATAACTCGATAAAGTCTTTGATCCACCTGTTTTCCTTCCTCATCATTATCAAGTTTAAGTGTTGATGACATTGGGGTTGGTACTTCTTTGCTTCCATTCATCTTAAATTTCTTTAACAGCTCCTTGGTGTATTTTGATTGGTGAATGAAAAATCCATTCTCAAGTTGTTTGATTTGAAGTCAAAGAAAGAAGGTAAGCTCCCGCATCATACTCATTTCAAATTCTCTCTTCATAAGATCACTAAATTCTTTGTACATAAAAGGGTTAGTAGCACCAAATATAACATCATCTACATGTATTTGGCAAATAAGTATATCATTATTAATTTCTTGACAAAGAGAGTGTTATCAACATGGCCCTTTACATAACCATTTTGAATAAGAAAATTACTTAACCTCTCATATCATGCCTTTAGTGCTTGTTTCAACCTATAAAGAGCTTTGTTGAGCTTGAAGACGTAGTCGGGGTGTTCATAGCCTTCAAAACCCGGAGGCTGCTTTACATAGACTTCTTCTTGAATAAACCCATTTAGGAAGGCACTCTTCACATCCATTTGAAAGAACTTGATCTTCTTGTATGAGGCAAATGCACATAGGATTCGAATTGCTTCAAGCCTTGCAACCAAAGCAAATGTTTCTTTATAATCAAGTCTTTCTTCTTGGTTGAAACCTTGAGCTACTAATTTTGACTTGTTTTTCACCGGTTGACCATTTTCATCATATTTAATCCTATGCACCCATTTAATTCCAATAATTTTTTTCTTTAGGTGTCAGAACCAATTCTCACACATTATTCCTCTTGAATTGGTTGAGCTCTTATTGCATAGTTTGAACTCAACACTCATCCTCTCGAGCTTGTTGTGTATTTTTCAGATCTACAATGGAAATGTATGCAAAGTTTCTTTGAAACTCATTTAAAGCTCTTTTTGTCTTCACTTCATCTCCAATGTCTCTAATCACTTGCTCTATTGGATGATCCTTTACTCTAGCCCATTCTTTAAGAAATGAAGTTGATACACCTTCTTCATTTTTCTTTTCTTCGTCATATTTTGGCTCTTCATTTATGTTTAGTTCCTCCAAGTCTTTTTAAATTTCATGACCATCACTCTTTTCCAAAGCACCTACATCATCATCAACAACTACCTTTCCTGGGGTGAGATCATATCATCAAATTTAACATGAATAGATTTCTCAATAACTCTAGTTCTTGAATTAAACACCCTATAAGCTTTACTATTTATGGAGTAGCCTAGGAAAATTCTTACATCCGATTTGGATCAAATTTTTCTAAGTTGTCTTTGCCATTATTCAATATAAAAATAAGAAATGTTAGGTTTCTTACCTTTCCATATCTCATAAGGAGTTTTCATTTGATCCCCTCTCAAATGTACTCGGTTGATGATGTAACAAGCGGTGTTTATAGCATCGGCCCAAAAATATTTTGGAAGATCATACTCATTTAGTATTGTTCTACACATTTCTTCAAACGATCGATTCTTCCTCTCAACCACACCATTTTGTTGTGGAGTTCTTGGTGCTGAAAAATTATGCTCTATTCCATACTTGTTACACCAATCTTCAAAGGGTTTGGACTCAAATTCTCCTCTATGGTCGATTCTAATGGCAACAATAGGCTTGGTTTTTTCATTTATAATCAATCTACACCGCTTAGCAAACTCATTAAAGATATCACTTTTATTTGCAAGGAATCTAACCTATGTAAATCTAGAGAAATTATCAACAATCACCAAGGTATATAATTTACCATCTAAACTAACATGTCTAGACGGTCCAATCAAATCCATATGCACTAATTCTAACACCCTAGATGTTCAATTTTTTTTCTTTGATTTAAAAGAACATCTAGTATGTTTACCTCTAATGCATAGTTCATATAAATGTTCTTTTGTAAAATACAATTTTGGTAAACCTCTAACAATGTCATTTTTTGCAAGCTTTAAAATAAATGGCAATGGTGCATGACCTAATCTTCTATGCCATAAAAATGAATTTTCATCTAAAGACATCAAACATTTTTTATTGAAAGATGATGTATCATGCAAGTTCACAACAAAAATATTTTCATGCCTAAAACTAATAAATGCAATTTTGTCATCTTTTGAAACCATGCAATGAGATGATTTAAATCTAACATCATAGTCCATATCACACAATTGAGACACACTTAATAAGTTGTGCTGTAATTTATCAACTAAATAGACATTATCAATAGTTGGTAAAAGTTCCTTACCCACTTTACCAATTCCAATGATTTTACCTTTGTTGTTGTCAGCGAATGTAACATGTCCATGATTCTTCATTTTGACCTCAACAAATAGACTTTTGTCTCCACTCATACGTCTTGAGCATCTGCTATCAATGTACCACATACTTGATGATACTCTATTCTTGACTTATCCCTACAAAAGTAATGTTGTTGGATTTCAATGGTACTCAAGCAACTTTGGGTCCTTTTGAGTTAGTCACATGGATCAAGTTTGAAAGAATGGTTCCTTTAGAAATCTACATCTTCTTTACCTTGATTATCCTTCTCAAACTCATACAAAAATGTGCATTATGCCCAGCTTTCAAACACCTAGTGCAAGTAAGCAATCCCAATCTCGAAGAATCATTTTTGTTTTGATTTGATAACTTGTTTAACAAAGATTATTCTCTTTCGAAAGGATCACATCCCAAACCATGTTTAGACAATGAAAATCTTTGTAAAGAAAGCATTTTTTTTTCAAAATTTTATTTGTTTACAACATAGGAAAATTCTTTTTGAATTCTATCAATCTCATCTTTCAATTTGTGTTGTTTGACCAAGCAAGAAGTATGATCAATAGAAACACCATTAATATTTTCTAACAAGGCGTCATTCTCAATTTCCAAAGATTTGATTCTCTTTTTCAAAACCTTATTGAGTTTGAAAATCTCTTCAAAATCCTTGTTCAATGATTCAAATGCATCAATAAGTTCTTTGTGAGAATAATTGTTTATCTCATTATCCTCCTCATCACTTGAGTAGGAGCTTTGAGACATGAGTGCAAAGTTGACTTCCTCATTGACATCATCATCTTCCTCATCACTCCAAGTAACAACAAGGACTTCCTTCTTCTTGCTCCTCTCATATTGTGGTTTAACAGTGGGAACCCTACAATCTTTGGCATAATGCCCCAGTTTGCCACACTTTTAGCAACCATCATCATTCTTCTTGTTGTTGTAGGATGATTTCTTCTTGTAATGATCCCTTACTCCCTTTTTGAGATCCCTCTTCCTTCTGAGCAATAAGGTTTTGTATCTCCTTATATTTTTGGCATAGAGAGCTACCTCTTTATCTTCTTCATCATCTTCATCACTTGTTACTTCCTTTGCTTTGAAAGCTAAGCTCTGATACCAATTGATGAGTCAATTACCACACTATAAGGGTGGTTGAATAGTGTGGTATGTGTGGCTTCTGAACTTTTTTGAAATTAAATCAAGCTAAGAAGAAACTACACAAGGATTTATAGTTGTTCGACCAACTCTTCGCCTACATCCATTGCCTAAATATCACCACTTAGGATTTTCGCGATTTCTTAACAGAAATTATAGCTTCACTTTCAAGCTAAGTGAGAACTTTTACAACTTTCTTGATTTTGGTTCAAGAATAAACAAACATAAGGATCTACTTTTTGATCCTACTCACAAATACTTCTGAAAATTGTTTTTCAACAACTCTCTAATAATAAATGAACTAGTGATACATGTAATAATGAATGAACTCAATGATCAATATCCTTGAATTGATAAGAAAGAGAAAGTGAGAGTTTTAATGCTTGGTTGTTGTTAGAATTGAATGCCCAGATGTTTTAAGTTAGTTTTCTGACCTTCTAAGCATGTATTTATACTCCCCTGTTGGTATTGGAATGTTGTGAGACGAATTATAGCCGTTGTGATTCAAAGTAGGGAGCATTTAATGCATGTCAGAGTTCCAAAATGTACGTCGAATTTTTCACAACATACGTTGTACATAGCACCTTTAGATGACATACGTTTTACACATTTATAACATACGTTGATCATATCCAGGCTCTCAGATGACGTATGTTGAAATATTAAAACGTACGTTGTTAAGACACATTAGCAATCTAGTAGCTTCTGTTTTTCATCCGGAGCTTTCATCGTACATTGAATCAATCTTAACGTATGTTGGCAGTAGTGTGATGTACGTTTCACTTAGTCTTGCGTACGCTGTGAATCTTCAGTTGATCATTGCTTCTGAATTGTCTCATTCTTCAAGAAGTACAACCATTTATTCTTTGATATTTAAATCTTCTCTTTGTCTTCCATGCATAACACACGTTCTAAATTGAATAAAACGTACGTTGATAATGTGTTCATTAGACTTCAAATGGTCTTAAATTTCCCGCGTATGTATAACATACGTTGATGGTGTCAAGACGTATGTGTAAGACATACATTGCATGTATAAGACGTGCGTTGTATGTTGTCAAGACATATTGGTATGTTCTTCGGCCTACACCTAAAGACTAAGGCAAGTGTACCCATTGCCTATAGCTAGTGGACCTCGAGTACCGAGTGTCGTATCCCACAAAGACTACGATTATTAGCTACTCACTCTTCCTCTATTATCTAGCCAGCAAATTAAGTGCTTTCGAACGAATAAAGTAAATAAGAACAAACATAAACTCAATTTAAACGATAAATCGAATGATGGGAAATGGCACCTAGACGCTGAATCCCCTAGACCGAATTAAATGACAACGACTCGTTATTCAAACAGCTATTCAGGCAATTGGACCATGGAAATTCCTACGATATATTAACCTCTCTCTCGAGTTAGCTAATGCCTAACGACAAGGTTTATTAATCAGAATCTCTTCCTAAATTAAAACCCCTATCGTTGCTTTATCGAATTATGAATTTCGCTATTAGGTTTGACCCTAATCCAGAGGATTTATTTCGACCTATCTTTAGATTTGCCTGCAACTCCTCTCAATTATGAATGTTCAATCGCACACAAAATCTCTCGATTGCATAAGCACTAAACAATATTGGAATCGATAGGCTAGCAACAATCAATTCAACAACAAACAATATAAATCATAATTGAGTCACAATCCATAAATCAATTGAACGAATAACAAAATCCCAACAATTACATAATCAATCTAGGGTTCATTACATCTAAGCACACAAAGTATTTAGTTCATAGTTATAGAGAGATAAATAACAAAACCAAAGTGAAAACTAGAGAGAGATGGAAAACCCATGATGAATCCTCCAATTCTTCGCGAAATCCGTTCATTCTTGATTCCAATTGAGTTCTCCTTTTGTTTCCCACGTTCTCCGACCTAGAACTGATATATTTTGTGTCTGTAAGTCGGCTCTCCCACATTGAATGCCGAAACCCACTTAAATAGGCGAAATAGGGCATCTAGGGTAAGACACGGACAAGACCAGAGTCTTGCCCAACCAGTTCCCCTCCACGTCCATGGTTTGCATAAGATACAGACACGGCTTTCCGTTCGTGTCCGAGGTGATTCTGTCCGTGTCCACCAAATCAGTCCATGTCCTCTCGGTTTTTTGCTTCCAGTGTAACACACGAACACAAACACATATGTGCTCCTGTCCATAGGCCATTCCATGGCTATGGAACTTCATTTTCCGTTCATGTACCTTCATTTTTTCATGTTGGTGCATCCTCAAGCCTTCCGCGGCCGTGGCTTGTGCACCTCAGGCTGTGTCTCACTCCAAAGGCTTCAAATGTCATCGTTCAAGCGTCGTTTCAACTCGCTTTCGTTCCTTATCATCAAGACATCATCAATTGATTTGAAAAACATGATATAAAGCATAAAATTACCAAAAATCATGAAAAACATTCAATTCATACTCAAAACAATATAAACTTAACCACATAAATATGTATAAATAGGCGTTCATCACGTACGTTGCACGTATAAGACCTACGTTGTTTTTGTACCTGAACCATCCAGTAGCCTCTGTTTTATTTTCTATCAAATATAACATACGTTGATTGTGTCAAAATGTACTTTATGAAGAACACAATCTATTTTCGGTTTTGTTCATCATCAAAACATAAAGGGATCTAAATGTTGACCACTTTTGGTCCGACAGAATTTTACCCTTCTCCACCAGAACGGATATGTAACGGCTTTAGAAATCCTCTGCCAGGCAAAAAAACAATGGGGATAACGGACATCTTTGACGAACTCCCATTGAGTAACTGAAATAACCCTTTGATTGCCCATTTATCAAAACCAAAATCCGAGCCGAGGATCCATAATTGCAAGGAGAAGTAGAAAGCATCCAGAGCCTCAAATAGAAAATGTCAATTCACTGTATCAAAGGCTTTTTGAATATCAATTTTAAATGTCTTATTTCTGCCAAATCACTTCTTATCTAGCAGGTTCACCCCTTTTGAAGCCAAAGTGATACAATCCATAATCTTCCTACCATTAATCAATCAAAACTATTGCGGAGAGATCACTCGAGAAACCACCAATGCAAGACAATCAGCCCGAATTTTTGTACTAATCTCATAAAAAAAATACTAAGCATAATTGGTCAATATTGATAAATGGAAATAGCTGCTAGAACTTTAGGAATAAGAACCATCATACTGGAATTCCAACCTGGAGTAATTTGGCCACTAGCGAAGAAAAGTTTGATGCCATTGCATAAATCCTTCCGTACCACATCCCAGAATTCCTGTAAAAATGCAACTGTGAAATAGTCGGGCTCAACACAATGGACTAATCCAATGTGAAGACTGCAGTACAGATCTCATCATAAGTGGGAATATCAGCTAAGGCGGTGTTGTCTGAATCACTCTGATGATGCCTTGCAAGTGCACAAGGATCGTCATAGTTTTACCTTGAGAGTATCCTTAACGTTATCGAATCCAAAGAAAAGTGTCTAATTGTAGTCTAGTTGTAAAAGAAAAGCAAATAAACACATGATTGTATTTTTGGGTTTTTTGATTAAGGACACAAATTTGATGAAGGCAAGCAATCGAAAATGAAAGGAGATAAACAATTAATAATAAAGCATTAGGACTTTCAAGATTTCAACTAAAGAATCCTACTTGCTATATTAAGGAATGGGATTTTGGGAATGAGTGTTCTCTCCACCGAGATAGCCTAAAGCCTCTCTCAAGTTCATTTATGTCATACCTACATTTACTAAAAGGGTCTTATCGGCCTCAATTATCTAAACTAGGTTGACTAAGCCATTAGGGAATTTCATCGAACACTTTGTGGGAAACAAAATATCTTTATCCCAGCCACACAAGTTTGATGCTTATGGGCCTCACCTAGCCTTCATCTCTCAATTCTTCAACTAGGCTTACCTAAACTACAATTATGGTGATCAAGCATAATTATAGTCAAGCATAACAAGTCATTAAATCAAATCCATGGGCAATAATTTAAATAAAGGCCAATAACACAATACCCATTAAAAACCAACTTAAAATATGGATTTTCAAGAAACAAAAACAATACCCAATCATGAAATAGCAAGTATTCATCAATAGTTTATATCTCTAAGTCGTAACAATAAATCTAAGCTACCATAGCTAAAATTAAAGAAAAGCAACAAAATAAATAACAATAAAACACTAAAACTAAGCTAAAAGGATGAAGAGAAAGGTGAAAGATTGGTATGCTCGTCGGTCTACACTTAAAGACTATGGCAAGTGTACCTATCGTCTATAGCTAGTGGACCATCGAGTACCGAGTATCGTATCCCACAGAGACTACAATTACTAGCTACTCACTCTTCCTCTATTATCTAGCTGGCACAACAAATGATTTCAAATATATAAAATAAATGGAATGTAACTCGAAATCCAACACACTCAATCAAAGGACAAAACAATTAATGCGATACAACACCTAGATGCAGAATCCCCCTAGACAAAATTAAGTGGCAAGGACTCGTTATTGAAACAACTATTCAGGCAATTAGACCGTGGAAATTCCTACGATATATTGACCTCTCTCTCGAGTTATCTAACACCTAATGACTAGGTTGATTAACCGGAGTCTCTTCCTAAATTAAAACCCTATCGTTGTTTTATCGATCTATGAATTTCACTATTAGGTTTGACCATAATCTAGAGGATTTATGTCGACATATCTCTAGATTTGCAAGCAGATCCTCTCAATTATGAATGTTCAATCGCACACAGAATCTCTCAATTGCCCATGCATGAAAGAATATTGGAATTGATAGGCTGGCAACAATCAACTCAACAATAAGCAATATAAATCATAATTGAGTCTCATTCGATTAATCAATTTAATGAATAATGAAACCCTAACAATCACATAACCAACCTAGGGTTCATCGCATCTAAGTGCACAACAAACTCAGTTCATAACTATAAAGAGATAAACAACAAAATCAAAGAGAAATCTAGGGAGAGAAGGAAAACCCATGACGAATCCTCCAATTCTTCATGAAATCCCTTTGTTCTTGATGTTAATTGATTCTCCTATTGTTTCCCACATTTTTTGAACTGCAATGGTTGTGTTTTTGTGTCCCAAAGTTGGCTCCCCCTTCTTCCAATGTCGAAACCCACTTAAATAGGTGAAATAAGGCGTATGGGGTAAGACATAGACATGACCACGACCATGCCCAACCCATATCTGTCCGTGTGCTTCAATTATCACTCAAATCCATGGCTTGCATAAGACACAGACACGACTTTTCGTCTGTGTTCGAAGCCCTTCTGTCCATGTTTCACAAAATTTGTATGTGTCTCGTTTGTTTTAAGGCTTCAGTGTACTCCACGGCCACAAACATGTATGTGCTTCTTTTCGTGGGCAAGTCCACGGCCGTGTGACTCCATTTTCTATTTGTGTGTTCACTTTTTGTGGTATCAACGCATGTTCAAGCTCCTCTTTGTGCAACACTGATATGCCATGGCCGTGGGACATGAGATGGTGGCCGTGTCTTGCTCCCTAAGCCTCAATTATCATGTTTCAAGCTCCGTTTCGACTTGTTTTCCTTCGATTCATCAAGACAGCATCAATTAACCTGAAAATCACAATATAAGAAGTAAAGCACCAGAACTTATGACAAACGCTCAATTCATATTCAAAACAGTATAAATTGATGCATATAAATATGTATAAATAAGCGTTTATCAAACTACCTCACACTTAAGCTTTGCTTGTCCTCAAGCAAAGGAAGAATTAACACAAGGGAAAAACATCTCAATCTAATTCTTTCAATGGTGGCATGGGATTTCACATTAGATGTCAAAAAAAATAAACTGAATAGTGGAGAATCTAAGATATGCATACATCACTAGTCAATTCAAATCGGGGTCCCAAACCACACACGAGTTAGAGCTCAAAGCCAAAGTAGCCGATTTGACTCGATCACCCATTCAAGTCATAAACATTAAAGAATAAGACATCTACAGGAAAATTCGATAATAAACACATATTAATTGTATAATTTCAATATTTTGGCTTGCATTGTTACAAACGCAGTCAGTAAATATCGAGTCAGCCTTAGTGCTTTCTTTGTGCACTTAATTCAATTTCCACCACAAATGATAGTCTGGTTGACGTGAAAACCACTCATTTGTGATGAGTGTTCCTGGTTACTAAGACAACCCTTCGTGACAGTGCTTTTGATACTCATGTCTAAGACAACGGAGTAGGGGTCGAACCCTATCTACTTGTCCCAATTTAGGTTCAAACAAACCAATAAACTTCAATTTCTTTCAACTTGTTCAATATCGTGCCCACCTATAGTCAACCATTTTATTCATTAAGCAGTGAGTTAAAAGAGTGACAAAGACAAAGCAACCAATTTGGTTACAAGCTCCAAACTAATGGGGATCTAGAACATGCAATTCAAATCTACCAGTAACAAATGCATATCAAAATTCTCAAATAGTCAATCTATTCACATTAACAAATAACATGCATCCCACAACCATAATATCAAGAACTCAATCATAAAAATTTTAAAATTCACCCTAATTTACCCCTACCCCACACTTAAATTTTGCATTGTCCTCAATGCAGAGAATTAAACATATAAAACAAAAGGAAAGGGAATAAATTAGAGAGTTTTGGAAATTCTCTAAAATTAGGTCTTCACATATGAGTCTTGGTGAGAATTGCATCAAACTGTGAGAGTCCCTTGCAAAACACAAAAAACAACTAAAACCAAATAACAACTAAAGTAAAACAAAATATGGAAATGAAAACAAACTAAAGGAAACGAAATGAAAACTAAAGTAAACTAAACCATACTTGGGTTGCCTCCCAAGAAGTGCTTCTTTAATGTCATTAGCTAGACGCTAGTGAATAACCAATCATGGAGGCTTGTACGTATTGTGCGAAGTGTGCACACCAACTCCTTGCACTGGCTTGCCATGCTGAGTCACCTCCTTGCTCTTGACATGCCATATGAAATGACACATCCCTATGGATTTCACTTGTGGGGGTGGTGATTCATGATTCTCTTTCTTAGTCTTACGCCTCCGAGTCTTGTGCCTCTTCTTCTTCACTTTAGGAACTGTTTCATTGACCATTGGTGCATCAACTGACTCTTCCTTGCTGGGTACTTGCACCACACCAGGCCAAACAATCTTTGCAATTGAATGTGAGTCAGAATGGCATTGAACCTTAGAGTCCTCAATTCTCACAAATTCATCTTCAACTCTAAAGGTCAACACCCTATCATAAACAACCACAATGGACCTAGAAATGGTTAAAAAAGGCCAACCTAGGATCAATGGTGTTTTTGCATTACACATGATATTAAGAATCATAAAATCAACAGGAAACATCAAGTCTCCTGCCCTCACAAGAACATTCGCTACAATACCCCTAGGCTGCACAACAAATTTATCAGCTAATAGCACCGGCACCCTAGTCAATGTGGGTTCTCCTAAGTCCAATTTCTCAAACAATTCATATGACATCACATTAACACTAGCACCTAAGTCAGCTAATGCATCATCAATATGTAAACTACCATTATAAAGAAGGACAAAGAAACTCCCTGGGTCCTTAGATTTCACAGGTTGCTCAAGTGATGTCTGAGGTAGCTCAACATTCGCTTCCTTCTCATCTTCGACCAAAGGTTGTTACTGCTTTTCTATTTCAGTGGTCGGCTTCTCACTAGCACAAGTGGCCACTTTGACTTGCTCCCTTCTAAAAAGTGTTGCATGATAAGAAATCCGAGGCTTGTATTCATGAAGCACCTCTCTTGAATCAACCCTTTCCACCATATTTGCCTCAATATTCTTCTTCAGAGCCTCTTATTCTTCCTCGCATCCATCCCCTCCATTCATAAAAGTAGCATTCACGTGTTCCCTCGGGTTTGTTTCGGTGTTGTTTGGTAGGGAGCCTTATTGCCTTTCAGACAGCAGCTTAGTTAGCTGATCAACTTGACTTTCCACATTATGGA
>CAODLS010879286.1:0-11032 GCA_948243855.1 Flueggea neowawraea
ATATTTCATGGTCCCATATTATGAATGCACAAGTATATGTATATATTGTCTGAATGCATGTGAATTTTCTGGATGCGAACGTTTTGGTAAAACGAATTTTGAAAAAATATACTATGTATATAGTGTGTATACTATATGGCATATATATAGGTGTGCGATATTTTGAAAGGTGATTTTCAAACCAGTCTTTGTGAGGCACGTATGAGGCGGTCTGACGTGCTGTTTCATCACTAGGAAATCTTACCCCTATTTCTTCTGTTGCTCATATTATACCTTTGTTCGCAGGTGACATCTTTTGGATACTCAGCATCTGATCCGTAGCTCGGACCTAGTGATACATTTTTTGCTATTGTGAGTGCCCTCGTTCAGGACTCTACTTTGCTATATTATAGAGCTCCACATTTGATTATTATTGAGGTATTGGGCTATACTGTTGTATTTTTGAATAACTCTATTAATATTTTTGATATATATATATATAATTTTATTTCATTTATAAATATTTTTATAAATGTTTTAAATAAATATTTGAATAAGTCGGGTAGTATGTCTGATCACAGAGGCTTGTGCGGGATGGATCGGGTCCCACAGACGGTCCGCCTCATACACCGGTCATGGGCCCGACTATGGGTCATGACAGGAAGAGTGATTAACATATCATGAAACAGATAAAGCATGCTACATGCATACATACAGATTCATACTACACTGAATATAATTTTTTATACTTCTATCTTACCATAATATACATAACAAAACAAATATGATAATCATTGATCTACACGCGTATTATATTAAAACTTGCGTTGACAAGATCAGATCAAAAATAGAGTAGCAGCCTTAAGAGCCTAAACGACATCCGGCTCAAAAGGGTTAACAACAGATAGCCATAGGGGTTCAAAATAGTACTCTATTTACCCTAAATGTCTCAAACCTGTAACAGACATAACTGATCTAAGTACATCGGCGAGTATTGCAGTTCACGTGCTCTAGCAAGATATATCCCGTAAGACTACAATACAATATACTGTAGGAAAATGAGCAATAATACAGACTCATCAAATTTATTATATCCAAATATAAATCATATCACACTAAACAGTCTGACAAGGGACCAAAATCAAAATCAAACGTGGGCTCATGCAATTAATTACAATTAGAATCATATATGGACTCCTGTCACTAGGTGGACTCCTGCCACTAAATAAATAGCTCACGTGTGTCAGCACTGGACACACGAGTTACCACCTCGCCCTGGTAACTAGGCATTCACAATGGTATACCAAAGTTATGTTTACCCCTGTAGCATAGGTGTCCCAAGTCAGAATAATTATATTAAATATTGCAGAAATTAGAAATACAGAATTAGATAGGTAATAGTGGATGCACCACAGGCATAACATGGCAGTACTCGATTTCAAAAATCAGATTTTTATTATCTCAATAATTTATATAGCCATAATTAACAAACAATATATAAGGCAAACAGAAACTTACTGGTCATTTCTTAACCTACCAAGCACTGATATTTACACATATATCATAGATAACGTGCATAATCGAGTATTTAATACATAATATATACTAACTTCAAAGAAGAGTTTCATATCATAGAAATATCACGTAAGTCAAATCGTTAATTTAGCCAAACCATTAATTAGTCCGATTTCAGAGTATAGCCAGACACATGAAAAACTATATAGAGTTGAAGACACAACCTATGTGTCTGAAGCTGCCATCCCACTCACCTAGACGCTGAGTTAATAATCCTGACATACGCCGATGGCTGATAACTGTATACCACTGATATTCAACGGAATCAAAAACTGACAATTTAGAATATAAATCAAATATCGTACTATGGCAATATAAAAAGAATGTATGAAATGCAAATTCCTAAACCTTAGACGTCGGCGAAAATCCTATTTCCAACGAATATCTAACACTTGCGTCCGAAATCCCGAACTTATGATAAATTACAGTTTGATTTCTAAGTCTACAATTATTTACAAAAATACTCAAAACTCGTTCAAATCATCAAAATTTATAATCAAGCACATATTCCGATTCTCGTCAACTCACATAACACAAATCTAACCTTGAACACATCAAAATGATCTTCTAACATAACAAAGGTAGCATCTTTATCTTCAAACACAGAACCCATATGAGTTAACATTTATAAATCACCATACTTAATATTCCTTTAATAAAATCAAACTTCAAAAAGATTACCTAAATCAAGAATTCCCTCAAAGCAACATCCTTTCACGATAAAGTATCCACCTTTATTCACAAAAATCATTCCTTTAATCAAAACTAACATCTAACCATCAAAACTAAGAATAATAAATCCAAAGCTAACACCTTTTAAAACCCATTACAATTCCATGAAAAATCACATCACCTAATACAATATCAATCCAATCCAACTTTGAAATGACTAAATCTATCAAGATGTACATCAAAACAACCTCCTTTAACAACAAAAACTCAATCTTTCTTGGAAACCCATATGAAACCCATCAAAAGTGCCACCTTTAATCTCTAACCTAAAATAAAAACTCTTCTAAACAACATTCCTAACATCATTCCAACATAAATAAATCTTCAAAATCATAGTTCAATCAATAAACAACCCAAAAACACCATCTTTCTAAGCAAACCCGTAACTCCACCATACTCATTTGCAAAATCCACCAAAACACCATAAAAATACAACCTTTCATGCTTAAACACCTCCTAACTATCAGCCTAACCATCCAAACACCCAAATCCATCTAGAACTAACCTAAAGCAATCATTTTTATGTCTAAAAATTCAACCTTTAATAAGACCCATAAATAAAGCTAAACCAATTTAACAAAATCCTTCCTTTCTTGCTTAAAAACCACCTCCAAAACAAAACCCACATTCCTCCATCATCATTCCCTCAAGATTCATCAATAACAAACCCAAATCTATCAAAATCTCCACCCAAAATTGAATCTCCAACAAACCCATTATAAAACTATACATAAACAACCAATCAAGCAAACCCACATGAGAAACGAGTGATGGAAAGCAAAGAAAAAAGGAGAAGGATGTGACCTTACCTTGAAACTTGATGGGAAAGGATTGGATACCAAATAAATGAAGAAGCAAGTGTTTTTTGAGGTGTTTGGAGGTGAAATAAGTAAGAAAATGTCGGCCAAAGTGTGTAGGAAGGGTATATATAAGTTAGGAATAAAACTACATCATTTTGGCATGAAAATACACCTTTCTAGGGCAAGAAACGTGCGTCTCACAGGGAGAAATGCGTGTCTCCAATGAGACACGCGTTTCAGCCTCTGCAAGGTATGAAACATGCTTTTCACGGCTTAAACAGGCTTCTCAGAGGTTTCTCAGTACCTAAACACACTTATAACATGTTTCTAACTTAAAAACACAACCCCATCACTCCCAGAGTTACTCTAACATTGAAACTTGACAGAAAGACACATGAAACATGTTTTGGAGCCATGAAACCAAGTTGGGATCGGGCGAGGTGTTACATTTTGCTTTCACTTCCTCCGATGCTTCACTCGACTTTGGGATTTGAAGATGTCTGTTGATCATGTGTATTGCTACTGCAGTGAGCTGATGATGTTGAGGACTTCTATCATAAGTGAGAATCCTGGACGCCATTTCTTGGGTGTAAGAAATATAGGGTAAGTGTTTCTTCTTCATTGTGATTCTTGAATCTATTTTGGTATCTACCTCTGGTATCCTTTTATGCAAACTTAGATTGTGTTTTATATTTTTTGTTGATTCCTTTTCCGAAATGAAATTAGAACACAAATTTATAGTCATTAATCAATCAGGTGGTGGAATAACCTTGACAAAATTTGAGTCGGATGGACAAAAAACTTCATCGTTCATAGGGTTTATAAAGAATAAGTAAACTTGTCGATAAGTTTCAACATTGTAGCAATTGTCCATATACTCTTCAAGGTCATCACCATTGAGTCGTATCACACACAATGTATGAGAACATGGGACGCCAGTCAGTTGCCACCTTTTACAAGTGCAACTTTTCATCTCCAAATCATAGATGCGTGGACCGTTTCTCTCATCTAGAAAAATCTTAGTATGATCATTATGGATTGGAAAATACAAGGTGGAGAACATGTTGGCCTTTTCCAGTTTCTTCACCACTCTTGAGAAAATAGATTGATTCCAACAAACTGCCATTGTCTTCTTTGTATGCAATCACTTCATCACTCAGTTCTTGATCATGCAACCGCTTCATCATCTCTAATATTGTGATGATGGGCTTTCTTCTTGTTTCTAATATGTAATGGTTGAAGCATTCACACAAATTGTTGGGCAACATATAGAACTTTGCAGATTCTTTGAAGAAAGCCTGATACTGTGATTTCATAGGCCTATCCGGATGATTGAACCACTCACTACCTTCCTTATATTTTTCTTCAATTTTCGCCATCTATTTTTCAAACCGTTGTGGGTAAGAATCATTGACCAAATTCCACAGTAAGTCTTTAAATTTGTTACCTTTGAACTTTCTGCTAAAATTCGTGTACATATGATAGCCGCAATTGCGGTGTTCAACATTTGGTTACAAATCCTTAATAGCACCAACCAATCCCTGCCAAAAAAAGAGAACCAGTTTCAATAGGCAAATACATGAAGCAACTTGCTCTATCCATGTCTTGCCCATATCTCAAGTATATGGGCAACACAATAACAATCTCACTACTTCGCCTTCTCTTACTATCAATTTAAACTCAAACTTACAATTACATAATTAATATTTAGGATTAAAAATATCTTTAACACCTACGATTACACAATCAATATAATACAATTCCAACACTCATTATTATGCAACAATTACAACACGTTTTTTTGTCAAATGTAGATAAAAAAAAATAAATTAGGAGTTTGGTTTTATATTTTGTCTATCGCTCATAAAACTAACATGGTGGTTGTTGTAAATTTCCAAATCCTCCCCTAGAAATTAAGAAACCATGTCCATTTTCACGGTTCTCCACTTGAACTACAACCCAAGTGATTGGCAATATACAATCATTCGGATCAATACCCACTGCCGTTAATAGTTGGCCACCATACGTCCCCTTTAGCCAACAACCATCAACGAAAATTATCGACCTAAAAAATCTCTTAAATGCTTCTTTCAAAGGACTCAAACAAATATAAAAACCCCTAAAGTGTTTGAACTCCCTCCATAACATCACAGTACTCCGAGGATTAGTGTTTTTAAAATCTAGCCTATATCCTATCAACTTTGCGTGTTGTTTGTGCTCTTCTCCATATATCCATTTCAAGCATTAGGACTGCACCATCCAAGCCTTAATATGGCTAATCTTATAGTCATGATTATCCAATACAGTTGCAGTAAAACCATCTTCATGCCATGCCGGATCAGCTCTAAAGCGGTCCAAGTAAAAGTGTGCAAGCCATTCGACATCTATATGAAAGTTGATAAATACCATTGCACAAGTATGCTGAAGTTGCAATGTCTTGATTTGAATGGTTGGATCGTTTTTACCAACTTTAGATATCCAGATGTAAAAGTTTCATTTCCTCTTTGTCTTCTTCTTGCTATAGCATCGAGCACTACATCGTGACCTATCATTTGTTGGGAAATATGTTTGTTATCGATTCTCAATACCCCAATTCTTAATAGCTTTCTTGAACTCTGTGAAACTTCCAAAATGCATGCCAATCTCAAAACTTGGATTGTACCTCTCCCTCTAGAAATTAAACTTTCGGTCCCCACTCTTTTTTGTTTTCATGGCAGCTCGTTCTTCATCTTTTGATGATGCATCGTAGAATAGTTCTTCGTTGTCTTCATACTTGGAATCTACAATGTACTCCAAATTTGGTATTTCAATCCTTGCTTGTCTACCAGAACCCATGTCTGAATGTAACACACGAGACCTGCCGTGACATTTCCCATTCATAACTTCCAAGAAATCTTCATCATCGTTAGAATTGTTATGATCCTCATCTATGAAAAAATCTACATCATCAATGGCTGGTTCCTTTCCTTTATATTTTCCATTAAAAAATGCTACTTGTAGTCTTTGCTTCAGCTCCACCAAATGGCCTAACATTCGGATAATTTATAGAACCAAATCCACTGTGTTTCCCATTGTCGTTAGAACCATCATTGACATATTCATCATCATATAAAAGTGTACGGCTACAAGAAGGTAAAGGTATGGATATTTCATCAACCCACGCTTTATAGTTATAAATTAAACTATAGCCATCTACTGATTGAACAAACAAATCACAAACAACTACACTTGCACATGCTCTTTGTAGAATTCTACCAAATTCTTGAGCCTCCATATCCAAACCATCATGAATATGCTTAACAAATATATCTACGGCTTTGTCCATAGTACCTTTCATCAACATTTGAGGTAAGTCTTCATCTGGATCATCAAGTATCATAGAGTAGCAAATGTGCTCAAGACTTCCTTTCCAATAGTAACAAACATACTTTTCACAACCAATCCTAATAAAACACTTGTCCAAAACATCGAGCGTAATGGTCTCTTTATGACACCAATCCAGATGTTCCAACTCACTGTCTATGTACGAAAAATCACCTGTATGCCCGTTAAGCCACAAATAAATTGTAAAATAGCCTTTCATCGAATTTGTTCATAAAATTTTAAATAGTCAATACTGACATCATAACTCACAAATCTAATAATGGGAAAAGCATAATAAACAATATTTAAGAACAAAAGTGTTTTAGGAAACAATAGCAGATTGGGTAGCTCACCATACAATGCGGGTCCACACCTATTGGTTCTTCGACAAGGTTCAAATATGGTCCTTATTAAGCCGACCCATACCTAACAGAAATCTCGTTCAAATCAAAGAAAGAAAGAAACAATTCACACCCAACAAAACTTTGAAACTAATCAATTCTAATGCAAGAAAGATACAATTCGCATCCGACAGGACTTGGAAACCGACACGTTCTAGCAAGAAAGAGACATCTCAAATTAAAAAAAGAATTCAAAAGCCAACCCACTTGTTCTAATGTATCTGCATCATCAATTTGCACCTCAAATTGTTCAAATCAATTCGTTATTTGGTCAAAGAAGGAAGGAAGCAACATAGTTTGGATTTATTTGAGTTTTTCACGCACCTAAGGTTTCAACATCCATAAAGTTTGAAGAATTTTGTTGAAGCAATTTGTCTCTGTCAATAAAGGACAACTTTTGTTCTTTTATTTTAATTTATGATTTATTTTTTGGATTTCTATCTTGCCACATGTCATTGGAAGACACGTGTTTGCACACATAGATTGACATTGCTTAGTTGCTTGCACAAGTGGCAGACAATGCTAAGTCATGCAATCTAAGTGACTTTACTACACCAATAAATTCAATTCAATGACCTTCTTGAAAAGGAATCCACTTGAGTGACTTTAGTGAACCTTTCATGGTAGTTCAGTGACTGTGTATGCAAATAACCAAAAACACACATAATATTAATGGTGCATCTACTTCAATCCAAAAAAAAGGAACCAAAAGGTGTGAAATGTCATTTCTGCAAAAGTTTGGACACTTCTAAAAATATTTCCAAAAACGAAATGGATGGTTCGAAAAGAAAGGTAAGCCTAGTGCTTTTGTATGTTTCACATCAAATTTGGCAGAAGTTACTTATAATACTAAGTAGATTGATTCTGGATGTACCACTCATGTTACTAATATGATGTCGGGATTCCTTATGGTCCAAACCATAAAACCCAATGAAAAGTTTGTATTTATAAGAAATCGAGTGAAAGCTCCAGTTGAAGCTATTGGAACCTACCATTTAATTTTAGATACTGGAAACCATTTGGATTTGTTTCAAACTCTTTATGTTCCTTTCATTTCTCAAAATTTAGTTTCTTTGTCTAAACTTGTTGGATTTGGATATTCTTTTAAATTTGGGAATGGATACTTTAATTTGTTTAAATACAATTCCTTTATTGGCTCTAGTGTTCTTTGTGATGACTTGTATAAACTAAAGCTTGATAATCTTTTTTCTGAATCTTTGTTAATCTTGTATCACAGTATTGGAAGTAAGCATGGTTTAGGAACTTACTTGTGGCATAAACGATTGGGTCATATATCCAAAGAAAGAATCACAAGATTAATAAAGAATGAGATCCTTCCAAATTTAGATTTTACTGATCTTGGTACTTGTGTAGATTGTATTGAAGGAAAATATACAAAACACACAAATAAGAAAGTTGCCACAAGAAGCACACAACACCTTGAAATAATACACACATATATTTGTGGGCCTTTTGATGTTTCATGTTTTAATGGAGAAAAATATTTCATCACCTTTATTGATAATTTTCACATTATGGTTATGTCTATTTGTTGCATGAAAAATCTAAATTGAGAAATGTTTCAGAGACATTTATTAATGAGGTTGAAAAACAATTAGACAAAAATATGAAAATTGTTAGTTTTGACAGGGGGTGGTGAATATTATGGAAAATATGATGAAATTGGCTAAAACCTAGGTCCATTTGCTAAGTTTCTTGAAAGTCATGGCATACGTGCTTAATACAAAATGCTAGGAGAACCACAACAGAGTGGTGTTGCAGAAAGGCGTAATCGTACCTTAATGGACATGGTTAGAAGTATATTACATCATTCTTCTTTACCTTCATCATTGTGGATGTATGCATTAAGAACTGCCATGCATTTATTGAATAGGGTTCCTAGAAAGACAGTTTCAAAGACTCCTTTTGAACTATGGACTGAAAGGAAACCTAGTTTAAGACACTTGCAAATTTGGGGTTGCCCAACAAAAATAAGAATTTATAATCTACATGAAAAAAATTGGATTAAAAAACAACCATTGGATTTTTCAATGGTTATCCAGAAAAGTCTAAGGGTATATATTTTATTATCCTAACCATAGTATGAGAATTGTTAAAACTGAAAATACCAGGTTCATAAAATGGAAAAATCAGTGGGAGTACAATGGAATCACATAAAATAGAAATTCAAGAAGTTAAAGTGTAAGTCCCTTTGCCTGTAACTCCTTCTCAAGTTTTGGTTCCTACATATGTTGGGCTTGAAATGTGCAAGACCAAAATATAAATGATGATGCGCCACTGAATGAAGCCACTAACAATGAGCCTATAATGAATGAATTAAAAGGAGTAGCATTAATAAGATCTCAAAGAGAAAGAAGATTTTCTATCCTAAATGATTATTTGCTTTATCTACAAGAGTTAGAAAATGACTTAAGTATAGATAATGATCTAGTTTCATTTTCACAGGCCATAGAAAGTGAAAATTTTGTGGAATGCTTAAATGCCATGAAAGATGAGTTAAAATCCATGGAAACTAACGAAGTCTAGAAACTTGTTGAATTTCCTGAATGTTGTAAAACAGTCGGTTGTAAGTGGATCTGTGTAACCAAACACAACACAAAAGGCAAAATCACATGATGTGAGTCCATACTTGTTGCCAAGGGTTTCACTTGAAAAGATGGTGTTGACTACAATAAGACCTTTTCTCTAATTTCTAAAAAGGACTCTCTCAGAATTATTATGGCAATAATAGCTCATTATGATTTGGAGCTCCATCAAATGGATGTGAAAACCACTTTTCTAAATGGGAACTTGGAAGAAGAAATTTACATGGGCCAACCAAAGAGGTTTGTGGTGGAGGAAAAGGAGCACGTGGTGTGTAAACTTTATAAGTCAATATATGGACTAAAACAAACTTATAGACAATGGTATTTTAAGTTCAATAATACCATTACTTCTTTTGGATTTAAGGAAAACATCGTTTATCGATGTATATATCTAAAGGTTAGTGCAAGCAAGTTTGTAATTGTAGTTTTATATGTTGACAATATTTTGCTTGCTACTAATGATCTTGGCATGTTGCATGAAACTAAGCAATTTGTCTCTAAAAACTTTGAAATGGAAGATTTACGTGAGGCATCCTATGTGATAGGAATTAAAATATGTCGTGATAGATCACAAAGATTGTTAGGGTTGTCTCAAAAGTTTATATCAATAAAGTTTTGGAGAAATTTAAGATGGAGAGATGCTCTACATACGTTGTTCCAATTCAAAAGGAGATAAATTTAGCCTTGAGCAATGCCCAAGGAATGAGTTAAAATGTGCAGAAATTGAAAGGATTCCCTATGCATCTGTTTTAGGAGCTTAATGTATGTATAGACCTGCATCAGAACATACATCAGTTTTGCCGTTGGAATACTGGGTAGATATCAAAGTAATTGAGGAATGAATCACTGGAAAGCTGCAAAGAAAGTATTGTGATACTTTCAAAGGAATGAAAGATCACATGTTCACTTATAGAAAACCTAATCATATATGTATATTTAGACCACCCAGGATGTGCTGACACAAGAAAATCTACATTTGGCTATTTGTTCCTTCTAAGTGGAAGATTTTATGGAAAAGTGCGAAGTAATCTGTCATTGCTGCATCCACAATGGAAGTCAAGTTTGTAACATGTTTTAAGGCTACTATTCATGGTTTATGGTTGAGGAACTTTGTTTCAGGACCTGGAATTATCAACATTATCACCAAGCCACTGAAAATTTATTGTGATAAGTCCGTAACAGTCTTCTTTTCAAGAAATGACAAGAATTTCAATAGTACTAAGCATATGGAAATTAAATACTAGATCGTTAAAGAAAAAGTTTAGAAATAAAGACCGTTGATTGAGCACATTAGCACTAGTGTTATGATTGCAAATCCTTTGACAAAAGGATTAGAACCAAAGACATCTAAAGAACATATTGAAAGAATAGACATCATTGAATACCATTAAGAATATATTAATGATGTTTTGTGCATTTTGATTATTTGATACTCTGAGCTCAATTTAAGTATTGTTTCTGATTTTAATACCCTATTTTATGTCTTATTATATATACATGATTGATTAATATGGGTATTAATATGTTGTCTTTTCCAAAGACATTATTGCTGGACCTTTATGGCATATATCTCATA
>CAODLS010879391.1:0-17255 GCA_948243855.1 Flueggea neowawraea
ATCACTCCTCTACATGATTCATGACATATCCAATCATAGCCTTTATTGTTACCCTGTTACGGATAACGTTTGACTAAGTCAAAACATGCGATTCCTCATGTAGGAGTCGATAGTGAGTTTCAATCAGAGGACTCAAACATCACCACTGCATGAAAGCTACTTGTGACAATGATCCATGAAGTGCTTTCATAGCGGGCCAGTCCAATACATGTTCCCCAACATGCATATATGTTCTAGGTTGATATCTCATATCCATAATCAGTAAAACGTGGTTATCCACTTAGCAACATACTAATCTTTAATTCATTATCATTCCCATGATAATGATCGATTAGGGACATTTAGAATAATATTCATTTTATCTCTATGGTTTTACTATCAAGTCACGTACTTGATGGCACAAAGAAAGAATAAACTATTCATGGAGATTTATCTTCATAAAAAAAATAATATTTCATAGAAATAAAATGCCTCTTTATTATTAAATAAACCGAAATAACAATGTTTACATGATTGGACTAGAGCACAAAACTAACAGTGAGTTCAAAAGGTGATTCGAAGTTTTGAATACTAAAAGTTACACCAACACTCAATTCGATCGAACATTCAAGCTTTGGATCTAAGGTAAATCTTCTAACTCTAATCATATATATTGATGTGCATGGGTCTTTGGGGGAATTCAAGGCTTAAAATTTTTATTATTTCCACTGTACTGATTAATTATGAATGTCATAAACGAGCTGCGAAATCCAACAGTTGCTATCCCAACCGAACCCACATTCAGTTATTAATTAGTATTTAGTATCCGATTTTGTTGGTTGCTTGGATTACAAAACAACTACAGTTTACATTGGACAATTCATTTGTATCCTATGATCAGGATGTTTTGCCACTTAGCCAACATTGCTAAACCAAAAAAAATATGGATATAGTTGTCATCGTGTCCAATAGCGCCACAATCTTGTCAAAATCCAACATTCATGTTGTTTTTCAATACCAGTCACAGAAATAATTTGTTTGCACGGTATATTTATGGAGTAAAATAAGAAAATCAAGTTGCCAGTAAATTTAGATAACAGCTCCAGTAGTGACTTTGCAGGGATTCCACAGGTTATGGAATCTCAGGCCTTTGCGTGCACACACATGCACAAAAATAAACTTTGCTCAAAGGAATACATAGGGAAAGACTTACCAGGGGCTCTTGTTGATTAAATAATATGCCCATTTTAGCTTATCTAATTCAGATGTATCAGCATGTTCCTTCAACCAATCTCTTAGAACTAGATTGCTTTGCCAAACCTAGCAGGAGACGCATGCGATTAATGAAGATTATATAATAGCAGCAAAAATAAGTTCAATGCATTACATTTCAGAATGAGGCCAATCACTTAATGATGCAAGGAAAATAAAATCAAAGCTAAATATAAATGCAAAAAAAAAAAAAAACAAGGGCAACTCAAAATTTCTACACTCATATTTCCATATCTCTTTGCAGATAACATCATTAATTGGTCAGGCAAAGAAGCTAAATTGCACCATGGACAGTCGAAAGTCATCTTTCTAAAATGAGTTGGTTCATTTTATGCCCAACTACATAGAAGCGAAATACTACAATAAATATGTGCTCACAAAATGAATTCTCTTCTAAAAGGAATGGAATTTGTAGTGGAAAAAACTGATATATTGAATCTCCAAATGGTGCGAACAACATATTAATAGAATAAAATATCTTTCCACATATCATACTGCCAGTAGCTACTTCTTTAAGTGCAGATCCATCTAAAGTAGATGAGAGTTTAGCTTTGACCCAATAGTTACATTAGTATCAACTATTGGGATACTCTGCTTAGTTACAAGTCAATGCTACTTTGCAATGAATTTAATTATTAAAAATTGAATGGGTGGAACCTGCAGATAAAAGATATCAACTATAACTTTTGCAGCCTTGATAAGCAACCTCAGAACCTGTTTGTCTGAAGTAGATAATTCAGTCAACTGCAACAAAGAAAATGATGAACTTAATCCACCTAATACCAAATCAGCAAATACAAATAAAGTTACTACCATAAGCCAAAAAAGAAAGCAAAAGAAAAAGAGTAGCAATTTGGAAATATTAGAATGATAGACCATGGACCAAAAAACTAGTAATTTCATTGGGCAAGTATGACTGTTAGTCTCCTACATGGTAGGGTATGCAAGTATTCACTCTAGCCAACCAAATCAACTGAACCATTTTGAAAAATCAAATATAGTGAATCGAAGTATTGGTATAACCTTGGTTTGATTTGGGTTTGTTCTTCAGTTGGGGCAATCAATCTACCAATTTTTAACTCCTTTCTTCCACTTTTAAATTCTACCTTTTACAGCTATTTCTTCTCTTCTTTTCCCAACTCTACCTCTTACAAGTCCCAATAACATTTTCTACAGTTTGAAGCGCAACAAAGTGAAATCTCTTTTAATTGTCTCTTTTGTAATGAAATATTAAATTTATTTTCAAAAAAATGTTCTGTTTGCTCTAAAGAAAAGCAATAGAAAATATTAGTTTCAATTAAATTAAATAAAAATATAACAGTTTTAGCTACTTTATTGCTTTTCAAGAGAAAACGGCAAGAGCCGCCACAATCTTTTAATGTCTACAAAACTGCAACTTAAATACAATCTATCATTTGAATCTAGGCAAAATAGACAGCTGAATATCGGAACAATAAAGCATTCACTGCACATTTAATCAACTTAATGAAAATAGTTCACATTAAATTGAAAGCTTCACTGCAAAGGATCATAGTAATAATCCAGATATAATTCAACTCCAAACACATACACACCCAGAAATATTTTTAACATGGTGCAGCCTTGCGAATTTAATTGAAGAATAAACTAAAAGGCAGAAATATAATACTCAAAACTCAAAATTTTAACTTATCTAAACATCCTCCTAGCCAAAAAAAAATGAGATCCAAGATTTTTTTATGAAAAAAAAAAAGACAGAAGCTGTTATTAATCTGATTTATCAAATAAACAGAACATTCTGCTGCCCCAAATTAGCTAAAAGTAAGATCAAATCGCTAATAATCCAATGAATGCTTTTGATATAAACAAAAAGAGAATGTCAGTACCTCTGCATCAAGGGAAACAGTAGCATATCCATTAAGTTGCTTTTGTAGAGACAAACTGCGTGCTTCTGGGTTCTCCTTGTACCTTCTCAATATCAGATAATATGCATTGCATAATTAGAAGGAATTATCTCATAATTTGAAATTCCATGTTAGACAAAAAGGATCACTTAATTTATAGTATTACATAGAATCTTAACATAATCCAAGCACAGTACTGTATGCACCAGCAAAACATTTTTTCCAACTGCAATCTATGGATGGGCCAAAAAGTGCAAAATGATTTCACCGGTAAATTTTCTTTACACGTAATGAATACTCCTTTTTCTTTTTCCTTTTCTTTTTTCTGCTTTTTGAAAAAAATGCAACCCTACAAAGTTTAGGTCATTCATTTTTCATACCACGTAGACATTTTTATGAATAGAAGACATGGTCAGATGGGCTATAGCCAAGGAATACAGAAAAAGTTTGTTGTTAAATAGTTCATTAGAATATCTGAGACAAGCTTAGCAGATTTTCCACAGTACTTTGCATATCATACCTTTGCCTAAATATATCAAAGAGTTGACCATATTGTCCATTTACATCGTACAGTACATAATCAGGATCTTCTTTGGCAAGTAAACTTCTGTATTCCTCATAAGAAACATATTTAACAGCAGATACTTCTGTTTCCTGTCAAAGAATAAGTAGCAAACACTAATTCATGTTTGGAGTCTATGCTTGGATGTGATAATGTAATGAAATTGTAAAATGTATGAAATAATTGCATGCCAAAGCACATTAACTTGTGCTGATTGATCAAGTGGTGCTGCATGAATACAGAAATCAAAAGCAGAAGACTTGATAACAGAAAACACTTAAGCAGACAGCAAAATAAGATTCACAATCATTCCGAGGCTGTGGGCTACTTCCCAATTAAAGGCCATCACATTTTATTCCTTTTGTAGAACCACTACCACATGAAAATCTAAAATTAAAATTTTGGGGCAAGACTAATATCACAGGTTGGTGTTAAATTTCAATAAAAACTTCAAGGTAGTCCAAAAACAATTAGCAGCAGTAACTAAGGTAAACTACCTGCATCACAAGGGATTCAAACATTTCACAGTCAGCTAGAAGCTACAGGTTCGAACCTCTTACATCAAAAGCTCAAATTTTTAATTGGCCAGGTCCTTCTACAATACAAGTTATATCAAATTTCATATCCAAGCAATGTTGAATTAACATTAAATAATTGATGTGCTCTCCAAATAAATTAAGAATGCAGATAATTACTGAACCCTCACCTGAAGAGTAAAAGCTTTGATAGGAATTGGATCTACAGTTGTTACTAGATATACATCATCAAATTCATTATTGATGTATTTTCCATCATTTATAGCACTGCACTCAAATACAAAAGTTTTCACCATCAATAGAAGTATCAAAATAAAATCAGGAACCAGATGAACTTGAGAAAGAATCCACACGATCATGTAATTGAAGTCCTATCAGACAAGTTTGGCTATCATGACACTGACACATGATACTGGTTGCAGCTTAAGACCAAGAATATAATTCATGCATTTAGTATTATTTATATTTCAACATAATGAATTGGCACTCATAACAGATAACTTGATGACTAATTCATATAACAAAACCAAATACGCAAACCTTCCTACTTTTATCAGACATAAGATCTTGACATGACCCCAGGCTAAGAAATGTCAATATAAGTTGAACGAAATGCACAAAAACTAGTTTCTAGGGGAACATAATCAAAATTTAATACAGAACCTTGAGAGTATCAAGCAAAATTGCAATCAAATTCTAATTATTGATTGACCTTGAAGGTGCATTATTGTATAAGAAATATTTCCAACATAGATAACAATTAAGCTAACAAATATTATAAAAATTCAATATAATATATGCATAGCACAAAAATGTTAAAAACTACAATGGATTATATTAAATCATAAAATAGGCATTAAATACATATTGCACTATGTAAATCATTTGCCAATAAAAAAGACCAATTGAAAACAATCTTATTCTATTGAAGAAATAAAATATTTTTTCAAGTAAATAATAAGAGAAAATGAAGGACCTAAACTTCTCCAACTACATCCCTGATTACTAACTTATTGCCGACTTTCACAAAAGCCTTGGCATTCTTTCATTCTTTCCAAATTATTAACAAAAGAAAACTAATAATGCGCCATTACTTATACAACGAAAGATTATTAGGATGTTAAAGATTGGTTTCCTCTTAAAAAATTGCAGAAGTTAGAAGCAACTCTACTGACAAAAACACATTTTAATACGCATTTCTGTAACAGTATGTTTATATCATTTGTTTATCTTATTTGGAGGTAAGGCTATGGTGGGAGCCACTTAATCATATCAATAAGATTTTGGAGGAGACAATTTTTTAAGAAATGGGTTTTGAGTAAGCGTGGTAGTATCAGACATGACACAACAAGAAACATCCTTAGGAGGATTTGGGTTTATCATGAAAGAACATAATGTCAAGTTGTCAAGATGAAGCACAACAGATGAAAACAGATCACAGTCTTTCTGTTATCTGTTTGCAGGGTAAGTATTAAAATTAGTAACTCCAAAACTCATAATCATAAGGAAAGAATAGCCAACCACTCTTGCAGAAAAACAAATATTTTCTCAAATGCATCTTTCGGAAGAGTAACGCCCAGCTCTTCATCTAGCTCCCTCCTGAATGAATGAAATACTAAATTTTAGTATAAAGAAAAATAAAGCAATTGAGCAAGTAGCTAATTTGAACATCAGAACCACTAAACGTGAGAAAGAACCATTCAAAGCCGGAAAAAAAAATGCAAAACAGATGCAATCATGCAACTTTAACAAGTGTTCTCATCAGATAAAGCACACAAAAAGATTAAAAATGCAATCAAATTTCCTGATTATCTCATAATATCTTCGCCTGAAATTTCAGTTAGTTCTCCTCTGAAAAGAGAAACTACAAAGTATATTATTTCTAGTATAAAGCAGAATTTGAAACTGTAATTTCCATACCACAATGTAAGGTCTGAACTACATCCAATTTTACATCTTCCAAAACCACTGCAAGAATATGGCAATCTATATGCACCTCTCCTACTCATCCACTACAATCATCAATGTCAAGAATCTCATATCGGACAAGAAAATGCGTACTGGGTCATCTATAAAGTCGTTTTAGGATAGAGTTAGGCCCAAAATTCAAAAATCTATAACAAATATTTATCCCGAGAGCTCCCTCACCATAATACTAATACCACTCCTGCCAATATCCCATTACCATTACCAACAAATATATAAATTAAGTCATAGTTCAAATGCACAAACTAGATGTTGAATATGCTAGGAAAAAGAGTGACATCCCGGTCCATTTTCTAGGTCTTAGCGATTGCCAAATCACAAAGCAAACAATTCTCTGCACATTTTAGCAGAAATGAATATGCAGAAATTTCAAGTCATAAATATCTGGGTGTACTCACATAGCTGTGACAAGTGAAGAATCGCCAGCAGATATATGGCCAGCACTGGAGATGTCCCACAGCCCCGGCCACGAATCCTTGCAGTCCGCAAGCCTTTGGAGGAGCAATTCCTGCGTACTCTCCGCGAAAATCCACACATGGACAGCTCTGTGGTAATCTCCATCTCTATGAACATCGCCCCTGCAAGCACAGCATAACAAAAACCCACATTATCATCACAACATCAGTTAAATGCAACCACTTCTATAAAAACCATTACTTAATAGCATAATTTTGGATTGTCAACTTGGCCAAAACAAATCAATAGACTTGTAGTTCATTAATACTAGAGTTAACTTCAATGCTAAAATACAGTTGGGTTCGATTCTTGTAAGAGTAAATAAAATTAGTATAAAAAAACTTCGTAAAAACAAGAATCTAGCGTTGCTTGAAACCAAAGAGCTCGAGATTCTGAGTGATCGGAGATAAAGAATTGGAGAATGAATTGGGCGAATTCAGTAACATAATAATGGCGATATAACAAAATTGAGAGGGAAGAAGTAGTTGCCTGGGCTTAGAAATGCCAGTTTTTTCTCCGGTTGTAGTGAGAACGTCAAGGTATTCTTCTTTCACTACTGGAGTCTCCGCCATTTTTGCTAGATTTTTGGTTGCCGCGGTGCCGTTTCGATTATAAGTAGGTCCGAAGTGATGTGTAAGTACGGTTTCGAATATATATAGGCGTACTGCGTGGATGCAACGGGGCTTGACACTTGACAGAATAGGACTAAGAAAAATTTCTACAATACAACACATTTTTGTTTTTTAGTAATACATTTAAAACACTTCTGATTGGTGTACCTACAATTTATGATAAGTGATAATGGGCTAGCCTGTAGATTGGGTGGGTGCCCTTCGTATCTTGGTATACCGGGCACACTGTGCCGATATGATATATTATCGGTATTTTATTGTGTAAGTATAGATAAAATATGAATATAACTTTGAATAATTTTCGTGTCTATATCAAATGTTTGGATAAATATAGTTATATTTCTAGTTACAAATATTAATTTTTTTTGTCGTGACTATGAATATTGATTTGTTTTGTTAAACTTAATATGTTGGAATTTTTTTACTATGTAAAGTTTTATTCAAGAATTGAATGGCAATTTGTAGGGTGTATCAATACGAGTGCCCGTACATGTAGTTCATACCTTATACTCATATCCTACCCGTACTTATACGGGTGAACAAAAATTATCACTTGTACTCTACTCACATGGTACTTTTTTACTCATAGGATACTCATTTACTCATAGTATAAATTTAGTTAATTAACTTAAAAAATAATATATATGTTCTCCATTTTTTATTAGAACTCGAAAAAACAATGTCGTCATTTGGTGAGTTTGAATGAGTGGATTGCAAGCGTACCAAGGAATTACAGTATTCCTAAACTGAAATGAGAATAAAAATTACATTTGAGATCTCGACTTCTTATCAAATGATTGAAAACGAGCAAAAGGACGAACTCGTTGCTTTGGGTCTCTTGCCTCTTTAAAAAACAATAGCAAGAACATAATGATGAAATGAAAATGAGGCTTTTATTGAAATCAAATGTTGAGTACAAGAATTTGAAAAGAAAATATAATGGAGAATTAAAGCTAAAGAATAAAAGATAAAAAAATAAATTAACACATGGGGGTATTGTGTTGCTGTGGTGTTGGAGAGGTGTATGTAGAGGTCCTTTTGTCGTGGCTTCTCTTGCTTTTTATACTGTTGGATTGTTCTTGACAGTCAAGAATTTCCATCTTAATTTCATTAATTCGTCTTGCAGATCATCCTTCCTCCTTTGCAATATTCTGACTTTCCTTAACTTGCAATGCGTGAATGTCAAACTTGTACACCTGTAATTCATATTGTCCCCAAGGCAATATTTACGTTTTGTCAATCCCAGTTAGTGCTCTTGATTTGTAAATTACTGTCATCTTTACTATCCTCCTTCATTTGTTGGCGTCCCATGTGTTGCGTCCCCAAAGATTATTTCCTTCTTTGGCTTGTTAATTTGTTGTCTTCTAAGGAAATATTCTATGTGATTTCCCTTTTGTTCCAAGTATGTAATAACCAGCCCTCTGACTCACCTTCGGCAAATTATCTTTTGACTTTATCTTGTCTTCCAAGGAAAAAATTACAGATTTACCATCCATTTCTTCCTTGATTTGAGCAATCTTTCCTTTTTTTCATAATTGCAAAATTATGGTGTAAACAATTGCTCCACTGTGTGTTTATGGTTTGAGCAAAACTGTGAACACGGGTAAATCACTTTCTTCACCTGTCCCCTGGAAAAAATTGATGTTCCCCTGGAAGAACGAAGAGTCCCTTTCAATGTCCTTGGAAAGTATTGCAACTAGTATGGCTCCAACAATCTTGGAAAATTATGATGGCTTATGATGCCAACCACTTGAATTTTCAGTCACTATTCTTCCTCGTAAAAATATTGTTTGTAATCTTTCTAAAATGAATTCACCCTGAAGAATTGAGAACTCTTAAAATCTCATGCTGCAATATTTTGTCCCTAGCTTCGTCTTCCAATACTTAAGAAATGAAGGGAAACAATGCTCTTGAATAAGGAATATTAATCTCATGCAATATTAATTTCTTGTGAAGCTGTTGCAACATCTGTGGACACCTCATGGTAACCTTGTATCAGTTAAACAAAGAGGCCTATTATTTTCAAAGAAACTCCTGCTCTAATCTGCCATAAAGCCACTCATTTATCCCCCTATTTTGAACCAAAGCCGAGAGCAAAACTAGACTCGATTCTAAAGTTCAAACCAAGAGAAAAACAAGTTAACACTCACTTGACCAAACCAACCCAACCCAACCCATTTCTACAAGCCAAACGAGCCACTAAAGCCAAACCTCTTAACCAACCCAGCCTCAAACAAAACCAAACCATTTCTTGATTCTTCCATTTTCAACACGATAAGAGGACAATCATCACCTCCTTATTTCCACTTTTGTCGTCGACGCCAATAGCAAGCCCAATCAATCACATCACAGCGACATCCCTCTGTACATAAAGTGATATTGGAGTCAAAAATGTTACTGTATGACAATGTATTCTCTTAAAATAAATAAGAAATGACTTGAGGCCTATTTTCAATTATTTTTCTCTGACTTTTTTTTCTTGGTGTGACTTGCAGATATGAACTGTAAATAAAATGGCTTATTGATTATAGGTTCTCTTCACCAAATTTTAGTGGCCAAAAAACCTATTGCATTTATTCACTCACTTTTTTTGTATTTTCATTTTTTCTCCTTTTTTATCTTTTTTTCTCTCTCTCTTAGGATTTATTCAATTTTTTCCCCTGTGTTGCTACCATTTTTCAAAGCAAAAGAGGTAGCACCCTTTTACTAATAGTAGATCAGCCCGGATCTATCACAAAAGATGCTTCTAACGGCCTCAAATTCGATCAGCCTTCGTGGTGAGTAAAATTACTCTCTTTTATGGGATCATCACTCGTGAAGGGGAAGATGAAATTCTTTCTCCCTAGTGAACCCATGTTTTTGACGATTCCTGCAAATACAAGACATAAAACCCAAAAAAGTAAGCCTTAATCCAATGAAGGGGAGAAAATCTTACCTTGTCAGGAGGTTTCTCAAATAAAATCCTCTCCATATTTTTGTGGAGATCCAAAATTAGACTCCTTTAGAGGACGCTCTCCTGACAGATGTTCCTCGGTTGGTTGTTTTCCTGAGG
The DNA here is from genome assembly GCA_948243855.1 of Flueggea neowawraea. Classification (NCBI taxonomy): domain Eukaryota; kingdom Viridiplantae; phylum Streptophyta; class Magnoliopsida; order Malpighiales; family Phyllanthaceae; genus Flueggea; species Flueggea neowawraea. The sequence continues at coordinate 10,359 of CAODLS010879391.1, forward strand.
ACGTGTCCCTAGGTGCAGCTCTTCTGCTAGTGGTTGCTTTTTCGATTCTTTTGGAAGTTGGACCATTAGGGACAATTCCTTTGGGGACTACCCCTCAAGGGTTTTGGTGGTGTTCCTTGTGGAATACTTACTGATTTCTTCTGATTTCTCCACCTTCATAGGAGATTCCAAGTCTTTTGCACTGTGTGGTTTTTTTTTTTCTAGGGGAGGCACATGTTTTGCTTTTTGAGCCTCACACCATGCTAACAAGTAGTCCAAGTTTTGGCAAATCTATTTGCTTAATTCTTGATCCCTTTCTTTCATTTTCCTAATATCTTCTTCGTGACACTTTTGTGTTTCTTCCATTCTTTCACGCCAAGAGCATGTAGATTGGTGGCTTTTTACATGATTTTCAACGCACTCTTTTTTGTTATTTTGGCCAACCGATTCTTCAGACCAACCAAGATTTTGGTGGTCATAATGATTATTTTCTTGAGAGGTTAAGGGATCATAACTCTCCTACTCATACTCCTTCAAGTATTCTTCATAATGATAGTTTTGGCCGCCTTTCTCATAATTTTATAGCACTCTTCTTGGATATTTTTGCCTACAATCTCTTCAGACCAACCATAGCCTTGGTGGTCATCATAAGAATAATCTGCTTGAGGGATAGATCTATTTGTTCTTGAAATTGGTGGCCCCCATCGTAATCTTCATAGTATTCTTCTTGGGAACTTTGGCCTACCAAGTTTTTGGACCAACTGTAATCCTAGTGGTCATTATAGTAATTTGCTTGGGTGGTTGGTGGGTAATACACTTCTTGCTCGTACTCCTTCAGATTTCCTTGAAATTGGTGGCCTTCCTTATAATTTTCACCATATTCTTCTTGGATATTTTGGCCTAACAATTTTTTAGGCCAACCATAGTCTTGGTGGCTGTCACAAGAATAATTTTCTTGGGGACTTGGGGGGTAATATTCATGTTATGTTTGTCGACATTACCTCCCGAACCCACATTGGATATAAATAATTACTAGATCGGTGAGACAGTCCCACCATTCTTCCACATATGCTTCATCTTTGTAGACATCTACTGCAATAACCTTTTCGCTATAATCTCTTGTATAATATCATTGCCCAAATTGTCTACCTTGCCCCTCGAGCCCATAATTGTCTTGGGGGTTTCGCACGGGTGGATAAGCCACCTGTGCAAAGTCATAATAAGAATAGGAATAGGGATTCCATTTTCCATTAGCTCGCCTTGCCCTTGCTATTGCAAAAGCCTCCTCTTCCAAACGGTAATAGGAACCAGGTTGGCAGTTTTCATATTCATCTTGGTTGTAGAACAACATCATAACATCATTGTGCATGTCCCATCGACCATGCCATTAAATTGTTCCCCATTTTTTATTAGAACTCGGGAAAATAATGTCGCTCTTTGGTCACTTTGAATGAGTGGATTGCGAGTGTGACAAGGAATTATGGTGATCCTAAACCGAAATGAGAATAAAAATTGCATTCAAGATCTCGACTTCTTATCAAAAGATTGAGAACGAGCAAATGGACAAACTAATTGCTTTGAGTCTCTTACCTCTTTAGCAACAATAGCAAGAACACAATGATAAAATAAAAAGGGGATTTTTACTGCAATCAAAGGTTGAGTACAAGAATTTGAAAAGAAAATATAATGGAGAATTAAAGCTAAAAAATAAAATATAAAAAGATAAATTAACCCATGAAGGTGTTATGTTGTTGTTGTGTTGGAGAGGTGTGTGTAGAGATCCTTTTGTTGTGGTTTCTCTTGCTTTTTATACTGTTGGATTGTTCTTGACAGTCAAGAATTTCCATCTCAATTTCATTAATTCCTCTTGCAGATCATCCTTCCCCCTTTGCAATATTCTGATTTTCCTTAACTTGCAGTGCCTGAATGTCAAACTTGTACACCTGTAATTCATATTGTCCCCAAGGCAACATTTGTGTTTTGTCAATCCCTCTTTATGCTCTTGATTTGTAAATTACTGTCATCTTTACTGTCCTCCTTGATTTGTTGTCGCCCCTTGTGTTGCCAGCCTTGTCCCCAAGGATTATTTCCTTCTTTGGCTTGTTAATTTGTTGTCTTCTAAGGAAATATTCTACGTGATTTCCCTTTTGTTCCAAGTATGTTATAACCAGCCCTTTGACTTACCTTCTGCAAATTCTCTTTTGACTTTATGTTGTCTTCTAGGGAAAATATTATAGATTTACCACACATTCCTTCATTGATTTAAGCAATCTTTCCTTTTTGTCATAATTGCAAAATTATGGTGTAAACAATATTACTAATTTAAAAAAATAGATTAAAAAAATACACGATATGAAATAATATATGCACACAACATAACATAAAAACTATAATTTGCATCTAAATGTTTTTAATGAAATAGTATTGTGATAAATTATCACTTGATGAATAATTTATACAAAAATTATAGTCTAAAATAATATACAAGGACGAAGATACTATATGAATGAGTTTTACATACAAAAATTTTGTCTGAAATATTTTAGTTATAATAAGTTCTTTGAATATAAGACTATAACAATAACTTCTCAATAGTAGCATCTCATTCTAACTGCATTAAAACTAAAATATCTAGCAAAATATATTTATAGTCTTATTTTAGTTATAAATCAATTTATTCAAATATGAGAATTCATTTACCTTTAAAAGTCTCTCTCTCTCTCTCTCTCTCTCTCTCTCTCTCTCTCTCTCTCTCTCTCTATATATATATATATATATATATATATATATATATATATATATATATATATATATAATGCGGGTATGTGTAATGGCTAACAAACACGTATATTATCCAATAGGTAAAGGTATGTATAAGATATTCATATATCTATACCCTACCTATATCTGCAAAATAAAATGTGAATATTATCCGTACATATATCCAGTCAAAACAGATAATGCACACGTTGATTAGGTACGTGTAAGGTTGATAATTGTCGGATATGGTATAAATTGGCATCTCTAGTCCGAAGTAATGTGCAAGTACGGTTTTGAGTATATATAGGCGTACTGCGTGGATGCAACAGGACTTGACACTTAACAGAATAGGACGACAAATAATCTACAATACAACAAATTTAATTTTTGGTAATACATTTAAAAGACTTATGATTGGTGTACCTACAACTTATAATATATATAAATGATAATGGGCTACCCTGTATCTTGGGTGCCCTTCATATCTTGGTATCCAGGCACGTTTGTCGGTAAGATATATTATTGATATTTTATTATGCAGGTATGAATAAAGTATGGATGTAGCTTTCAATAATTTTTGTGTCTATATCCAATGTTTGGATAAATATAGTTATATTTCTAGCTATAAATATTAATTTTTTTTATCTTAACTATGAATATTGATCTGTTTTGTTATACTTAATATGATGGAACTGTTTTACTACGTAAGGGTTTATTTAATAATTGAACGTACAATTCCTTAATTCTACAACTCAAGTGGCATTAATAGATTGTATTCCAAGTCAACTTTAAGCACAGACTCGCTAATTGGAGTTGCTATCCCCTAGTAGATGCTCCCCAATCGGTTATTTAATGCTTTAAACCTACTTACTTATTTACCTATTTCAATACTGTTGCAAAGGGAAAAGTCAGGTTCATTTGTTGCTAAATTTAATGGAAAATTATTACCTAAATTTAGTATATGGCAAGAAAAATCCCAGAAAGAAAACCAGAAACAGGAATTTGGAAAAAAAATATAATTCTTTTTACTGGATTAGTAGATCATCTGTTAACAGGACAGCTTTGGATTTTATTTAGAATGGATTTGATGCAAAGCAGGTTAATATTGCTAAGCATGAGTAACTATCTTCTTAAATTTGATGTTTCTATTGCTTGTAACTGCTGTCATTTTTTTTACAGCATTAATTTGGAAGCTTTAGTTATTGTTTTTTTCTTAATAATATTAATGCCTTTTTCTCTTAATATTAATTTCAAGCACCCCTGAGGAAATATTGTTCAATATTTTTTGACACTTAATGGCATCAATATCAAATTAAAATGTCAAATTCGTTAGCATTTATACTTCCATGCCGTAAATATAGTAAATTCCAATGGGAGGGGAAGAATAATTGCAAATAATATAAAAAAAATATCAATATAGTAAATATCAATTAATTAGATCAATTCCATTTCCTGGTTTAGAAAATCTTATAACCCGTCCAATGCCAATACTGAATTGTACTTTTTTGCAATATGCTCGACATTAGTTAGTGTTGGAAAAAGCAGTCCGTTCATGACAAGTGAACCGAACTCGGCCGACCAAAGTGCAAATCCACATCAATTGGCGAGCCCAACTAAGATGGACCCATAAAGCCATGTGCTAAGCCCATTGGGCTTATAAGCCCAATTAAAGGCTTATAAATTAGTGTTGAAAGAATAAATTTTTCATTCTTCCAATTTTGGAAGCTACCAACATAAGAGAGAAAAGCAAGAGGGAAAGGAGTGTTCTTTCCTCTCCATGCCGCCTCTCTCTCCACTAGTCGTTTGTTTGTCGACTGTCTTGATCCTCGTGGCATCTAGACTGCAAAACAAACGAGCACTCCCGTCGACAACTCGACTGTAGTTTCAACATCAAACCGATCCTGATCTTGCTTTCTTCCACTGCTGTTTGAGTCGAGCATCTGCTGGAATCGAGGTAGGCAACTCGAACCTACTATATTATATTGTTTATCTGTTAAACCGGTATGAGATTCCTTCATTGGTATCAAAGGGGAGCACGAATTTTGGAATATGTTTCAAAATTATTGTTGGTCTCTATCTGTAATACCTACTGTGAATTTCTTGTGTTCGACTTTCTATTTTTATAGTCAGTTTTGCTTCGAGTCCGTCTCGGGTCGAAAAATGAAAGTTAGATTTTTGCAATTATGATAAAAATATTTGATATCAGCGACCTCAAAAACATTAGTTTCCCAAGTTTCGTTGCAAACTTCCAGCGAGAATGTCGTTAAATCATTGAAAACCCGATCGAAAAATATTGAGTGAGGCAACACAGATGAATTTGTTCATCTGATAAGAATGGTGATGTGGCACGTTCCCATTGGTTGCACATGGATCACTCAGCGCACGACACTTGGCAGAAGAATCTAGACGAAAATTTCTAGAGGTCAGACACGTGGCAGACTATAACGCCGACAAGTGGAAGCATAAGAAATGGACACATGGAAGCATGCAATGTGAAACGTGGTTGCATGAGATGTCGACATGTGGCAATGTGTGACTGTGGCAATGCGTGACTGCAAAAAGATTAACTCGCTTGGCACGTGTGCAGCGGCTCATGGGTGGCGCGTGAGTCCTCCTTCCATACACGTGTCGACGCGTGACATGTTTCCCGAACTCCATTAGGGAAGAAAAATATTGTGTATTTAGTGTGCAAAGGTGATGGAGGTTCGCTTATTTCATAAAAGATTATGATTCTCATCACCAATATTGGTTAAGCTATTGGTCTATACTAGAATTTTGTGAAAATGTGATTCCCTAACTATTGTAGAAAAATACTTAGAGATTCTAGAAAGTAAAAACTTATTAAAATTGGTATGTCCAATATTAAACCATGATAGCAAATAGAGATCATGAGAAGTGGGAGATCCACTTTAAGGTCGTTTGATTTATAGATTTCTCGAAAGTTGGTATAACCACTTTTGAATTTTATTCTAACATATTGAATTGTGATCCATTGTTTATCCAATTGGTAGGTATATGCTTAGTGCCATATTAGTATTATTTTTTGGGACAAATTTATAAGTATTATTTTTGTATTAATGATGACCAATGTTGATGTATTTGTATTAATATTGAGACTAGTTGTTTGAATTACATATTGGTTCAATAAATGATGATGATTCCATTTATTGTTGTTGCCTTATTCTTATGTTGATTTGTCTTAATATAATATGCAATTTTTTTGTGCGTTGAATATATTGCCTAATTATTGAATTTGTTTTAATAATTGAGATGATCAACATAGATTCTCTTAAGTCAAGCGGACTTTAAAAGTGAATTCAAACAGTCATTATTTATTGTCTATAAAATTAAATATAGTACGGTTAATTATTAAGACTGAGATGGTAATTGCACACCTAGTGTACTTTTTAATTCAAAACTTAATAAGAGGTTTTGCTAGTTTAATTTTTGGTTGGATAGTAAATGTATGTGTATTGCAATGTGAATTACTTATGCGCAATTATGTCTTATTATTTGTCATAATATTTATAATATTCACTGCTTGCAAAATCGATTGATGCCGACCCATACAAAAATGTATTTTAAGCTATATTGAGCTTATGCATCAATAATTGTAAATTCTAGATTATGACAATCTAGTGTGTATTTTAAAAGCAAAATCTTGTATTGGCCCGAAATGGCAATCCAAGAGGGGGTGAATTGGATTTTTAACTTTTAAAACTTGTTTAAAAACGTTTTTGCAATTATCAAAATATTCAAGATAAGCAAAAGTAAAGTAAGAACAATTTATCAAATTCACACAAACAATAAATATAAAGAGGGAATGGATAGAGAAATCAAATCCACGATGTATAGTGGTTCGTACCTCTTATCCTACGTCCACTCCTCAAGCTTTCCCTTGATAATTTGAATCCAATATAGCTCTTGCTTCAAAGGGTGCAAGATTAAACCTCTACAAACTCTTGCTTCCAAGGTGCAAGATTAAACCAATACAAACTCTTGCTTCTAAGGTGCAAGATTAAACCTCTACAAATACAACCCTTTTTTCTAGACAAACAAGAAAACTATTCCTCTCTCAAATACAATGATTTTCTCAATAAGAAAGAATGAAATTAATAATGAACACTCTCAAGAAATAATAAATTTGCAAGTGAAAAA
>CAODLS010879420.1:0-16725 GCA_948243855.1 Flueggea neowawraea
GAATAAATAAAATAAATAAACTAAATAAATGAAAATGATAGAATAAACGATGGGAAGATGACACATGGATGCTGAATCCCCCTAGCCCGAATTAAGTAATAAAGACTCGTTCAAACAATCATTCAGGCAATTGGACCGTGAAAATTCCTAAGGTATATTAACCTCTCTCTAGAGTTAGCTAATGCCTAACGACTAGGTTGATTAACTGGAATCTCTTCCTAATTAAAACCCCTATAGTTGCTTTAACACACTGCTCTATAAATTTCACTATTAGGTTTGACCATAATCTGGAGGATTTATGTCGACCTATCTCTAGGTTTGCATGCAGTTCCTCTCAATGATGAACGCTCTATCATAAACAGAATCTCTCGATTGCACATGCACGAAAAAATATTGGAATCGAAAGGCTAGCAACAATCAATTCAACAATATGCATTATAAATCATAATTGAGTCGCAATCCATAAATCAATTGAATGAATAACACAATCCAACATCACATAATCTGCCTAGGGTTCATCAAATCTAGCTACACGATATAATTAGTTCATAACAATAGAGATATATACAACAAGATCAAAGAGAAATCTAGAGAGAGAAGGAAAACCCATGACTGAATCCTTCAATTCTTTGTGAAAATCCCTTCGTTCTTGATGCCCAATGATGTTCTCCTTTGTTCCCACATTCTCTGACCTCCAAAGAATGTATTTTCTCTCCCAAAGTTGGCTCTCCTTGAATGAATGTTGAAACCCACTTGAATAGGCAATTTAGGGCATCTGAGATAAGACACGGGCATGGCCACAACCGTGCCCAAGCAGCTCCCGTCCGTGTGATACAAAAAAACATAAATCCATGGCTTAACACAACACACGGACACGGTTTATATCCGTGCCCAATCCAAATATGTCTGTGTCTTTCATTTCTATCAGTGGATTGAATCTTCCATAGCTTGGCAAATACACGGACACGGGATTGTATCCGTGTCCAAAGCCCCTCTGACCGTGTCCAAGAAGTCTTGACCGTGTCCGTCGATTTTAGAATTCCAGTGGATTCCACGACCGTGAACCTCAAATTCCTGTCCGTGTGTGCCCAGTCTTGCATGGTTTTGCTTTCTCAAGTCTCCCATGGGCGTGTTTCATATATCTTAGGTCGTGTCCTACTCCTAATGCCTCAAATGTTATCGTTCAAGCCCCGTTTCGACTTATTTTAATTCGATTCGTCAAAACATCATCAATTAACCTGAAAAACACAATATAAAGCGTAGAAGTACCAAAACTAATGACAAACGCTCAATTCGTATTCAAAACAAACAATATAAATTAATGCACATAAATACGTATAAATATGCGTTCATCACCACTCATATGGTTTAATAGGACCATCCAAGCATGCAAGTTTAGGTGGAAAGCATTATACCTTGGTGATTATTGATGATTTCTCACGCTTTACATGGGTTAGATTTCCTGCTAATTAAAGTGATGTTTTTAATGAGTTTTCTAATTTGTGTAGATTGGTGCAAAATGAAAAAGACGTTACTATCATTTCAATAATAACGGACTATGGAGGTGAATTTGAGTGCAAGCAATTTGAAGAGGTTTGTGAAAAACAATGGATCTATAATAACTTTTCAGCCCCAAGGACTACACAACAAATCAAGATTGGTAGCAAAAGGGTACATTCAAGAAAGGGGTTTAGACTATGAAGAAACATTTGCTCCTTGCAAGATTGGATGCCATTGGAGTTCTTTGTGCATTTGCTTCACGTATGAAGATAAAGCTTTACCAAATGGATGTGAAGAGTGCCTTCCCAAATGGTTATTTTGAAGAAGAGGTCTATGTGAAGCAACTACTGGGTTTTGAGGATCATGAGAAGCCCGACCATGTCTACAAGATCATTAAAGCTCTTTATAGACTCAAGCAAGTCCCACGAGTATGGTATGAAAGGTTGAGTAAGTTTCTTATTGAAAATGGTTTTAAAATAGGACCTGTGGATAATACTTTGTTTTTTAAGAAAGATAAAAATGATTTATTAGTTTGTCAAATATATGTTGAAGACATTGTTTTTGGAGCAACTAACCCATATATGTTCAATGAATTTAGTGATTTGAAGGAACGTGATTTTGAGATGAGCATGATAGGCGAGCTCACTTTCTTCTTATGACTTCAAATCAAGCAAAAAGAGGATGGAATTTTCATCTAATCAATTATTGGATTATGGTATTGTGCATAACCATGTTCCAATTTATTGTGACAATGTTAGTGCCATAAATCTTAGTAAAAATTCCATTATGCATAGTAGGACTAAACACATTGAAATTAGACATCATTTCTTCCATGATCGTGTTGCTAAGAACGATATTTATTTGCATTTTGTGCCTTCTCAAGACCCATTAGATGATATATTTACAAAACCCTTGGATGTTTCATGTTTTAATTAAATTCTTTCCAGATTGGGTATATGCAAAATTGATGATATGCGATTTGTGTTCACTTTATTTTTATGCATACATGTTCATACATTCATGAAAATTTCAGTAAAATTGAACATTAGAGGTGTTGATAATGTCCAAAATGATTTGGTGGGTATGGAAGTGTTGGTGTTGTGACTTGTGGAGTCGTGAAAAATAGATTGTTTGAAATGAATTTGATTGTGCAAATTGCGGTTGATGTGTTGAAACTTGCGTCTTGAAGGGTATTGGAATTTCTGAATTATGACCCAAGTGGATGAAACTTGTGTTTCAATGGTCCAAACATGCATTTAAAGCACTGTGTTTCATTTTTCCCTTTTTATTTGAACCCGACAACCACATTCTTCAAATCCTTAACTCGTCTTTCTCTTCATCACTCATCTCTCTTAACCTCCAATCTATTTTCCACTCAAACTCACTCAAAATCATCACCCAATCTTGATTATCCTTCATTCAAATGCCCTGAAAATACCAAATTTCATGCAAATCACCACTAAAATCACAAAACCAAACCTAGTTTTGATTTTGGCCGAATTTCCAAGAATGAAGAGAGCCATGAAAAAAATTGTTGGGGGAAGTTCATCCACACAATCTATAGGCAAAGAAAAGAAGCCTAAAATGGATGGAAAGGGCTCAAAAACTTCTAGCAACAAATTATTGGATGAGCATACCATGATGAGGTACAATGTTCTTAATGTAATCCCAATATGACAATCCAAGAGGGGGTGAATTGGATTTCTTGCTACCCTTTAAAAATTTTTGAGAACTTTTTGGAATCTTTTGTAAAGCAAAATAGTAGCTCAAACCAACACACTACCAAAAATCATGAAAGCAAAGAGATTAATGGATAGAAAAACAAATCCAAGATTTATAGTGGTCTGGTCCTCCTTAACCTACGTCCACTCCTCTAGCTCAGTAAAAAGTTAGCAATCCACTATGATTCTTCCTCACTTCCGAGTGGAGGGAAACCTTTACAAATCTTGTTTTTTAGTCTTAAAAGCAACCTTTACAACCTTGTTTTTGCTGGACCAAAACAAGAAAACTAACAACCACTTGTTTTTCAAGGCAATAACAAGCAAACCTAAACTACCCTTAAGCTTTAACACCAAAGCTTGATTACAGTAGATTTCCCAAATAAGGAATAGTATTCTCACACCAACTCAGAAAGAAAATTGCAACTCAAAATCTTAGTTGGATTTTAAGAACTTGAAAATACTAGAGATAGAAAATCAAGAATGAAATTAGCAAAGTTTGGGCACACTCTCAATATGTTCGTTTTTGTTACCTCTGAATTGTAGACCTCTATTTATAGGTAGACTCCAGAATGCCGCCGTTGTAGTTCTCGAAGTAACCGTTGTGAGATGAAAGAGAAATTTTGATTCAAATGACATCAGTAGGAACAATGTGCATGGACTACTATGCAACGTGTGTTGTAAATGTACCATAAGAATGTTGCGTGACTTGTTCCTCTTCAGCATGTCTTGTACAAAGCTTGATAGCTACTGCCTGAAATGTCACTTAGTGTAACATGACTTGTGTCTTTGCAATGGGCTTTATATTTGTATCAGTAGCAGTCACCTAGAAAATTTCAAATCACAACGTTACTTGTGAACGTGCAATGTGCTTTGATCAAGCCTTAGTGTGCGTCGATCATAACCACTGCAAACCTCTACGCGCATTGTCGATCTTTAAAGATCACACATTCGATTTTCAATGTGCAGCTGTGAGACGTCAAAGAATATTCAAATTTTAAATCCCAAGGCGCCGACTTGTTAGATGCTAGCATCACCCTCGTCAACTTGACTTGTAAGCTTTGCAACGTGCGCGAATGTATTTCTTCAAAGGTGACAGCTTTACTCATCAACGTGACTTGTACCATTCAAAACGCACATCCCGTCTACGTGCCTTGCACCATTCAAAACGTGACTTGTAAGTATGTTCATTCAATACTGAAAGTTCATCCTTCTCATAACGTGATTTGATCCTGGTACAACTTGCCTTGTATAATTTGAAGACCTTCTATTTCCTGAGTGAATTAAGTCTGCATGACTTATATCCATAAGCAACATGACTTGTGTTGTATCTGAAAGAGCCTAGAATTCCTTGAACATGATTAACGTGACTTCTGTCCTGTAGAACACGCTTTGATCATAATGATATGGCCGTAGATAGTTGTACAACGTGTCTTGCATAACTTTTTCACATGTTTTGTTAAAATCATCAAAAATTACAGGGAAATTTGTTGAACACTTAAGAATGAAAGAATTGTTCTTAGTGTCTCTATGGATTTTAATTCCTTTGAAGAAAGTGATTTCGATGTTAGTGTGCTTGACAGACTTTGTTTGGTTCAAATTGCTTAATTGTCTTGCAAGTCTTATGAGGAGTTAATTAGGTTGTTTTATGCTAATTTGAAGGGAAAATATGTGGATGGGCTTCTTCATATGAATTCTTATGTGCTTGGAACTCATATTGAATTTGATGAAGTTTCCCTGGCTGGAACATTTTATATGAGAGTTGGAGGTGAAATTGTGAAGATTGTTGAGGTTAACAACACACAGGGATTAGATAATCCCAGAAATATTGCTAAGTGTGTGGCTTATCCAATTCCGGAGCAAGGATTAGATGTGTTATGCCAACGGTACCATCACATGGGTTTTTGACAAAATTTGACAAGGAGATTTTGGTGAGATTGCATGATGGTAAAATGATCAATTTTCCAAGAATGATTTTGGAGAATATGATGCATAAGGTGGCCATGATGGATCAAGATGACCACAATACTAATGTCAAAGAAGGGATGCCATATGGGATGCTCCTCAATCTTATTTTTGAAGAACATGGAATCAATCTTGGAGGCCAAAGAGGTGAAATGGCTCTCATATGTTGTGATCATAAGAATTTAAGAATGATGGAAATCAAAAGAAGTGCTCAAAGACGTTGGTTACTGGTCAGAGGACTTGTAAATCATGAAATAATGTATGACTCCAAAGGTAGAATTATTCCGTGGCAAGGAAATCAAAAAGATAACCAACAAGGAAATCAAGTTGAAGAAGAAGCAAACATGAATGATGAGGAAGTTCCTATGCAAGCCTCTCCTCCACAAGTTCATCAAGAAGTTCTGCCCCCATTTCAACAATATTTTGATTGCTATATCAGGGGTTTTGAAGATAGGGTTGTGCATTAATTCAATGCTTTTAATGTTCGACAAAACAACTTGGAAAATTTGTATCGTCAACAAGGAGCACAAATGGAAGAGTTAGTCTGTATGTTCAACAATTGGCACCCTCAACACCCATAACCAAATTGTTTACCAAAATGGCATTTATCATAGCTCTAGATCAAACATTTATCATTTCATATGCATTTTTCATTTTCATGGAAAAATTTGTATTATTTATGACTTATGTTTTATGAGTTGTAAGCCTCGATAATTTTATGTTCTAAGCTTAGTTGAATGCTTAATGGGTGTATTTTGTATTGCTTGATGTTGATATTATGATTTTCTTTGATACCAAAAGGGGGAGATATATTTTGATGTATGAATGTGTATATGTGATTTAAATATTTTTGTGAGGGGGAGTTTTGTTAAATCTTTAATTGTTACTTGAAATTTTTTATCACTAACCTGTTTTTGTGAAGACAAGGTTGAAAAGCCTTGATTTAAATGTTCATTGTCTTAGGGCAAGATATGTAACATTCTTATTCATTAAACAAAGTCTGTCACCATCATAAACATGTCAAAAAGGGGAATTTCTTGAACCCTTATTTGTTTTGAAATGTTTTTGATAATGGAAAAAAATATTATGTGAATAAGAATTTGCATGATTGAATGTGAAGTCCTTCAAAAAGTATGTTGAACACAAGATTGGAGTCACTGAAATTATCCTAGAACTCAAAATTTGTGATGAAACCGTTCGACTCATGTCTTGGATAAGAAAGAAGTCAATTTGTGAAGATTCCAGCGTCTGAAACGCGTGTCACATACAAAAATATGCGTTTCATGTGGCAAGCCCAACTACGTGCCATTTTGAGCTATTGTCGTTCACCGAGGAAAGTCATCATTACCGTCTGTTTAGAATCAGTAGATGAAACGCGCGCCTCATAGAGTGTCACGCCCATCTCATGTCCAAAAATTTAAATTTTTGGAATGGTTACAGACAAATGTTAGTGGAACGAAACATCCTGCTGAAAACAGTTGAATATGACCTCAGTAAGTATACAACGGACATCTCATGAAGTGTAACGCGCATCTCATGCTTTGGAAGTGCCAAAATACGCTGAAAATGAAGAAACACTCGCGTCTCACATATGCACACAAGTTTCATGGTACAAATTTCAGATTTTGGAAGCTTGTGAAGGACCAAACAATTTCAAAGCTTCAAGGATCATTCCTAGAATTATCCATCAGTATAAAAGGGACATTTTGGACAGAATTTCTAAGAAGAACGGACTTTACACGCTTTATTGCATTCAAGAGCATCCAAGAGAAATCTAAAGCAATTTTCTTATTCTCCACATCACCACTTGCTAAAGCTTTTTTATTCTTCATTTTCTACTATTCTATAGATTTAGCAACTTGTGTTAATCTTCATATTTGTTGAGAGAATTTTGTTGGGTTTAGAACCTTGTAATGGTTGTGTTTTGAGAGACTAGATTGTTAGGTCTCTTGGTTTGATTTGAGCAGCAAATCAAATTGGGTTTAGTTGTTAGGTGTGATTTGAGCCAAAAATCACATTAATAGAGTTGAAAGTTCCCACTATTCTGAAAATTGAGAATGTAAAGTGTACAAAGAGCCATTGTGTGGCAAGTTAGTGGAAATATCAAAAAAGTTTCTTGGGGAGTGGACGTAGGCACTTCAAGGAAGGCCGAACCACCATAAATTATATGTTTGCATCTCTCTCTACTTTATTTACTTTTATTTATTTTGATTATTGATAGTCACACACTTTTACCTTATTACTAATATTTTTTCTTAGTTTTTGTGATTGCAAGAAAACCCAAAAAGATCTCAAAAGTGCGTGAAACATTCTATCCATCCCCACTTTAGAGTGTTCTTGCTTTCTAAAAAATATATACAAAAGGAATACGAAGAATAATGCACTATCCTGGAGTTGAGTGTGTCAATTTGATGCTCTTTTATTTTCCTTTACTTTAAATTCTGGGATTCTTTAATTTGTTACGGCTTACATGGCAAACGCGGGCTTTCGTTCGATAGTTGCATATCAATATATATCATTCATAACACATGACATATCGTATGATAATAATTGCATAAAGTAAATGTGCAAATCATGGGCCAATAACCTATGCTATTACATAGTATTTCTTCACTTGGGCCTTCATCTCCTTGGATGCATTGGGCCTTCTTCGGGCTTTCTCCATTGGGCTTGTAATTACATTTATAATTTTCTATCTATTTTAAATAAAATATAAAATTACAAATTCAAATAAAAGGCTCACATGCCTTGTAAAATTACAATTCACAATTACTAGGCCCATGAAATGCACCATCCAATACATTCATCAACACATTTTTCTAACAATCAACTGGGCACATGATCCAATCATATGAATGCAACTACAACATGGCAAAGTCTATTTTAATTTTCAAGTCCACAGCCACTTGAGAAATCGTATTTTTGGACCCCGAGAACTTAGCCTAGTGATGGGCCTGGGCCGAAGTCCATTTAGCCATGTCCAACATGACTAATAAACCATCTAATAAGTACTCTCGAATCCACAAAACAACATCAAATCATGTTCGTGCCAAAATCAACATTGATTCGATCTTCTCTTAATCAGTTTACACATTTTTTTTTGTTAAAGCAATTAACCAAAATATTGCATAAACATATATGATGTTTTAAGCATATAAAATCCAATTATATAAACTTAAAACTGCTAAAATAAGTTTATTTTAGCTTCTGTCTAGAATTTAATTTTTGGTCCTAAAGACCTTAAATTAATTATTCGTTAGTCCTTTTAAATCAAATTAAGCATGTGGGGTGTTTTACAAACAAGTGAATACCATTAACATACATGAAAACTCCTAAACATGCATAATTAGATTAAAACCAATTAAGAACATGAAAGCAACCATTTTTCATTTCTATCCAAATTTGAATTAAGGCTCTAAAGAGCCTAAAATAAGTTTCTTTTGATCCAAATGAAAACATATTAACACTTATAGTTGCTTATTAACCATATTAGACACCTAACTTAGTTTATATGACATTCGGATCAATAAAACAGATTTGGACAGCATCAATTTTTATTCAAAAAATCCATTAAACATGTTTAATCACATTAGATAAATCCAATTAATCATATTAAATTTTTAATCTATGCCATCAACCAAATCGACACTAAAATTAAAAATCCAACATTGATTTTTATCTTTAAAACAAAAATCCAGCAGCATGTTTTGATGGTTTTTAGCATGAGGTGGCTCTGATACCACTGTTGGGTTTTGATATACATTAAAACAAGTTTAGCACAGCGGAAGCAAAAAAATTTCATTGAAATCCAGCCAAGATACACTCATGAAAAACATAATCAAAACATAACAACAAATAAACAAGGATGCATAATTTTATACCTTCTCCCTGCAAGCTATGTGTGCCGAATTGTTTAACACCTAGAGAGCTCGTACCGAAACTAAACTTAAGGTACCTTTCTACCTCATTAATGCCAATGAAAAGGACTACGAATTGCTACTCCTCTCTACGTTCACACACACCCAAAAACTATGTGGTAAAGCGGATGTGCTAGCAACAACAAAAATATGTCCTATGAAACCTAAGGCATTCCATTTTGTTTTTTGGCAAAGAGAATGATGTATCTTTCTTTTAAACAATAACCAAAACTTATTTTGGATGCTTTAGAAGAAAAGAATAAGGGTTTTTTGTTCTATTTTTCTTCTCAAAATCGGCTGGACATTGGAGAGAAGAGGAGAGAATGTTGTGGTAAAAAAGTCACTGTTTTTGCACACCTTTGTTAGCCGATTTTTCGCTTCAATAAAAAACCTTAAAATTCTCAAATGATGAGTATTTTTAGGCACTCAAAACACCACAATATCTGCTGAAAAATTATCACAAAAACCGATCAAAAATCATCAAATGTAGTGTCCAATTTTGACCAAACTTATTGAAGTTTTAAGAATCCTTTTTCAACACAACCTCTTCCTCTCTTTTGTTCTTTTAATTTTTATCATTAAATCATTTAATAAAATCTTTGTCCTGGCCGAAATGCAGATCCAATGTGGGCTTCATATGACCCAAAATTATTTTATCCAATAAAATAAATGCCCCGGGAAAAAATGATTTTACCGTTAACCTAGTTTTTTATTGTGTTTGATCATGTAGGTCTATTAAATGTTGGCAATGGGCCTTGGACCCATAAATCATAGGCGTTCTCTAGAAAGACACTATGATTACCCAAAATGAATAGATGTTAATTGGCATTAACAAGACCTAATGCAACCTTATACAATCATTTGCCTCTCGATATGCTGATTAGCATAAGACATTGACCTAGTCATCCTTATTTATTGTTGAATAATTTTCTTGACTATCTGGTAAGATTGAGTACATCAAATAAATGATGTCTCACATTATTTCATTTGGGTGTGGCCACACACTACTGAATCTCTGCCAATCAAGATGTCGGTGATATCTTCTCTCTTTAACGAGAGGGGCAATCCCTTCGCTTCACTCATGTTTCTTTTCGAGACTCCTCGCATACCCAATCATACACATACTTGTCAACAAGTTACAACCATGTTAGACATATGTTAAAGTATATAACAAATCACCAAAGACCCCATAGTGATTTTAGATATGAGGATTCAGATATAAGCAATGCATGAGAATGACTTGCCACCATGCAGTATTCTCATTAGCGGATCGTATCCAGACACCTTGTTCCAAACTTTGTATCTATGAACTCTGATAGATATTCTCTATCCATGAACCGTAGAACATGGTCATCGCGCAGAGCTCATACTAGTATTATTTTATTTCCATTACCATGGTTACAATCGACTAGGGATGTTTATAATGAAATTCTTTATCACTTCCAGGTTCTACTATCAAGGTCCTCAACCTTGATAACTCAAGTGCCGAATATTCATTCATGGACATTTTATCAACCATATAAGCACAGAAAATAAATGAATGATAAAATAATGCCTCATATTTTTATTTCCAAAATAAAAGGTACATATACAATGAATTGGGGCTAGGGCTTACACTAACATGCTTAAGTTTGATAAATTGTTTGTTATATTACTTGAATGATGCTATAAATCAATGGATTGAGGTTAGGTTTTGAGGATTTGATGTTTTTCTTGAATGGTCTAGGGTTTGATGTGAAAAGTTGGGATTTTTTAGGATTTGGTGTTTAATAAGTGAAATTGATCAAGGATTCATGTACTTGAGCATGATTTGAGGTGATTTAGGTGATTTGGAATGGTTGGTGTCAGGTTGTATGAATTTTGGGGTGATTTTTAAAAGATTTTTACCATATGGACTAGAATGCAATATTTGAAAAGTTTGAGGTCTATAATGTAAATTTAAAAGTTTGAAAACTGATTTGTAATTTTAAAAAAGTATAGGGAATGATTTTTAATTTGCCATGACTTTGAGGACTAAAGTTTAATTTGGTAAAGCTGAAGGACTAAATTGTACTTTTTTTAGATTATCGATTTTTTGGGACAGACTTAGATATTTGATCGCAATAAAATATTTGACTACGCCATAGGTTTGGGTTTCATTTGCATTTCATACATTCGGTATTTCCATAGTACTGTATTTTAACTTCACTTTAACATGTTTGTTTTCAGCTTGTTGTACCTACCGAGCTGACTAGTTGACCATTAGTAGTGCTTGATTGGGGAAATCAACTTTGACATCTAAGTGAGTTGGATGCCATTCTAGACACACAGGTTACATCCCTCTAACTTATATGATTTTTTATGTGTTTAGATTTTCCATGTAATATAAACTAATAAATGGATCGGTTAATCCTAAAATTTCCTTATGTGGGATATGGACTCACATATTAGTGCTTGTGCTATTCAGATATACATATAAATGTTCAGTTATGATATCAGAATGATTTTTCTGCCATGTGTGCTTGCTTGTTGAGATATTGTGTATGATTTATTTGACTCGCGACACTTATGCTACGGGAGAGACGTAAACATATACCATTATTCATTCAATGCCTAGTTGGTGACAATACGTGTCCGGCTAGACATACAAGCCAGGTGGCAGTACTCCACATCAGTTAATCAGTTAGAAAATTTATCAAATTTATTAAGTCTTGTGCGTATTAGTTAGATAGGCTATGTATGTATATGTATTCTATGATTGCATGCTTTCTGCTGATTATACGAACCCTTTTGAAAAATGTTTTCAACTTATATGATTATATCTATACGATTACATACTAATATTATAATTATATATGTGTATGCTAAATTTTTGGAACGTTTTCAAAATGGTTTATGTGATGATTTCGAGTCACTCTTGAGTGTTGTCCCTCACTGAGTATTCCCACCCCTTTTTGTTACTAACATTTCATTATTTTGATTACCAGCAACCATCCAAAAACTTGTAATCAGTGAGGCATTCCACCAGGTAGTGAGTGCCCTTTTGTTTGGCCTTTATGTATTTTTGTGTTAGAGCTCCACACTAATATGCTAATGGATTACTGGGTCTATGTTGATATTTTGTCTCCTTGATTTACTTAATAACATTTTACTCTTATTTTAGTATAGTAAATCATATTTTGTTATATTGATATTTTATTTATAAAAATGTTTATTCTGTTTAATTATGTTTGTTTAATAAATGTCTTAATAAATGAAATGGGTAGAAGTTCTGATTATCTGACTTTTCTATGGGATGGACCATGCCTCTGGTTTGGTTCACCTTGTACGCTGGTCATAGTATGATCTCTGATTGTGACATACATTATATGCTGAGAATCTTCAAATGATTTGCTATATGGATTTGTTGAGATTGCCCATTGTCCATATGGATTAGAATGATTTTACATGTATATTGACTATCAAATGTTTCGTATGCGGATGCATTCATACTTGACTTAATAAAGGCGTTGTGACCATCATTCTTTGTATTTGGAAATTATATTCAGAGTGGGACCTACGGTTCATATTTCCTTACTGGTGACCTTTGGGTCATATTTTCACTCTAGATACCTTTGGGTCATTATTACATAGAAGACCTGCGGATCAATTTTAATATGGTGTTGCCCAGCCAATTACACATTAGCATACAAGAACCCCGAAGCGATACTTGGATTGTTTTGTCACAACATGCAAAATGGAACACAATGGTATGTGCATATGTTTATATAGAATAGTTAATCAATTATTCATTGAATGATCATGTTTTCTCGGTTCTGATCTATGATGGTTTATGATTGTTGGGTTGCGACTTATATAATGCACAAACATTTTTTTCTCACGTTGCTATTACTACTAGATATTTTTTGTGTGGCTTAAGCTTGAAGTTTGTAGATGGCAACGCAAGTAATAGGTCAGCCAACTGGTGCTCTAGACTTCCTCCTCCTCCTCAGCATTTGCATATATAACGTTGAGTCACTTTTGGCTTGCATGTGCAGAATTTTGAAACTGACTTCTATATATGACTTAGACTAATTGGTACGGTTATCTTTGCATAAGACATGTATATTTTCTTGTTGAATTTCTATAATGGTAAATGATTTTATGAAATTATGTAATTATAGTTTAAATCATATGGAAAGCATAAAGATCTTAGATGTTTTGTGTTATCAAATCAGGGATCTGATCCCTAAGGGCATAAATGCTTACATGATATTGCACGAAAATATATGTGCATAGTATATGACATGGAATCATATGGATAAGGCCATCAATATTTGCAGACATAAACATGATAGTAATTCATTGAGGAGTGAGGGATCAACCAGACAACAAGATTCCATAGAAACATCACATGTTCGATGTGTACATTTGCATGCACAACCTAGAAAAATGGAACAAGGAGTACAAGGACAAATGATGGTAACAGTAAAACAGAAGTATAAAGAACTCAAGAAGTTAGGGGAAATTTATTTTTTGAGCACTATAGATCCTGCAAAAGTAGAGAAATGGTTGAAAAGGGCATAAAGGGTACTAAATACAATGCACTATACTTTAGAAGAAAATTTTGATGGAAAACGGTTCCTAATTCGACTGTTCAACATCCAATGCTCACCTAGGGTGACTTTGTATGAGAGTTATAAGGGAAATATATGCTAGAGGTCTATAAATATGAAAAGCATATAAAGTTTCAAACATTGAAACAGGGAAACATAAGTGTGGTTGAATATGAAGTGAAATTTACTCAGCTATGTCATTATGCATCTGTTATGGTGGAAACAAAGAGAGATCGATGTAGAAGATTTGAAGAAGGCCTAAAATATGGCACTCAAAGTAAGATCATGGTTGAGGATTTTTGTAGTTATGCTGATTTGAGAGCTGCTGCAATTATAGCCAAACATCAAATTAAAGAAAGCACAACTATCTTTCAGACACCAAAAAGGGAAGGAACAACAATTACAGGTGAATCTAGCGTCAGGCTTGGCAAACTGTTGGAATTCATAATTGGTAATATGACATTCATAAGAACATAAAACAGAGAAATAAAAAAAATTGACCTAGAATTCCACCAAGGATCCATACACATCAACATATACGATTAGGGTTAGGGTTTCTACCTTAAAAACCAATGCTTGCATGTATGGTCGAATGGAATGTTTGTGTTGCTTTTATTATTCAAAATAGAATCTCCTTTCCTCAGGCTACCTTTGTGTCAATGTGTCTAAAGGTATCCACACGAACAAACTCCTTTGGATTGGTAGAGTGTACTAGCACTTAGAATCTCTATTATAATTCTCACAAATATTTTCTCTCTTTTATTTATGCCAATCACAAATTATGCATAGTCACACTAAATTAGCAAGATGCGCTTGTTATTTATAGCACATGAAGAACCGTAATAGGTGCACTAGGGTTAGCCGAATTCCCTTTCTTGTTCCCCAATAATAACTAATTCCTAATTAGTTATGGAGTGTGCCGAATTTCCTAGTCATATGTGCACTAGGTTTTATTTTCTTGTCACACAATAACAAGGACTCCTATAAAATAGGAAAAGTGTGCCGAAACCATACTCACATGTGCACTAGGTTTTACTTTTCTTGTCCAGCAAGTATAGTGTGCTAAATTTTAAAGGGGTCATTAATTGTTATTAGGCTTTGTTGGGTTTCTTATGTGAATAAACATCTAATATGCGCAGCAAAAAACAACAATAATCACACAAGAAACATCCAGGAACACTGTATATAATCATAATTAATAATAGGAGGCCGAACATGTTTACCTTTCAGCCTTGCCGAATTGGTTTCCATCTAAACAAGGTGTTGCTGAATTTGATTTCTTTCCTCCTTCCTTTGTGCCGAATTGCAATTGACCTAGGGACTGCCAAAGGGTGACTCCCATTTACTCTCACACACACACAATATTGACGGTTATGGCTATGTGTGCTAGCACTAAAAGACTCTCTTTCTTGTCTAGTGAAATTTGGGTTTTGGAAGAGCTAAAGAAAACATTTTTCTTTTTCTCCTTTTTGTGATTGTCTAACCTTAAGTGATCCAACTCACTAGTGAGAATCAAATTCTCTCTTTTATATCTTAGGGTTTCTACTGAGGAATGATAGAAAACCATAGCCAAATTTGGAGTGTGCAAGAATCATATTCTCTTTCCTCCAAATTAGGGTTTCGGCTAAGGAAAGACAATGAGAGAAAATAGCAGTGTCACTCAACCCTAATCCTAGCCGAATTTTTCCAAGCATAAGTGAGAGAATCAAATCCTCCTATTTAGCATTTAGGGTTTCAGCCAAAGAAGGGAGAACCCTATCCAAAATATTCTCTTCCTTTTCTTTCCTTTTTAAGTAATTAATTAAATCTTATTAATTAATCAGTCTTCCTAATTATTTCCCCATAAATCTGAATTCTCAATCCTCCTCAATGGGTGTGCCGAATTTCATATTAGGCCCATTCAATTATGTTTTAAATAATTAACATAAACTAATGGCCTGGCAAGAAAAACATTCTTAGCCCTAACCCAGATCTTTATTATGTACGATCATGTAGATTCATTCAATGTTGGCAATGGGCCTAAAATTAATTTAAAATCCATAAATCATAATTGGTCTCTAGCAAGACATTATGACTACCCATATTGAAATGAATGTCAATTACGAATCAACATAACCTAATCACAACCTTATGCAACAATTTGCCTCTCGATATCTGAATTAGCATAATGCATAGAACGGGTCACCCTTATTTATGCTAAAACATTTTCTTGATATATAAGTGTTCGTGACTAAGTCAAACAAATGATAACACTTATCACTTTGTTTGATTATGACCACATACTACTCAGTTTCACTAATCAAGTAGCCGGTGATATTTTCTCTCTCTTCGAAAGTAGTAATCCCTTCACTTCACTCATGTTCCTTAGCATGACTCATGGCATACCCAATCATACCCATACTTGTCATTCATTACAAATAACGTTAGGCGTATGTCAAAGTATACGAGGAATCATCCAAGAATCCATAGTGATTTCAGGTCGAGGGATTCAAGTATAAGCATTGCATGAGAAATACTTATGACCTTTCAACCATGTAGTATTCTCACAAGCGGATCAATCCAAAACATTGTTCTCTAACATGTTCAATGTTCTCTGATTGATATCTCATATCCTATTACCAGTAAAATATTATCATCTCACATAGCACATAATAGTCTTGGTTTATTGTCATTCCTCTGACAATAATCGACTAGAGATATTTAGAATAGTATTATTTAATGCTTCAAGATTTTACTGTCCAAATCACATATTTGATAACTTAAGCATAATCACAATTCATGGATATTTTATCAAATTAAACATGCACAGTAATAATTATGAGATAAAACAATGCCTCATATTATAAATAAATATATATATATATATATATATATATATATATAATCTAGATACAATGCATTAGGGTTAGGGCTTACAATAACAATCTCCCACTAGCACTAGTCTCAATCAGCCATATTCCTAAGCCTGATGGATCTAACATTACCTTTATGCTTTGCCTAACTAACTGCTTGGTTCACGGATCTGCTACATTGTTTTCTCCAGGAATCTTG
>CAODLS010879429.1:0-16575 GCA_948243855.1 Flueggea neowawraea
CAATCAGATATATAAGATATAACTTATATATCATATTCCAAATCAATTCCATAATTCAAATATATATATATATATATATATATATATTCAGAAACCAAATCTTTATTTTTGAAAAGATATTCGAAAATTCAAACAAATACTGTTTATCGAAAAATGTGTCACATTTTCCAAATCGAGTTCATAAAACAAAGCTTACAAATCAGAAACCAAAGCATAAACTCTTAACATTCAAAACAAAGCATGCACTCAGCATCAAAAATAGTGGAAAATATATATATAAAAATATATATGTAATTTTTCCCAAAAACAAACAAGTGAATCTTTATTCACATAATCCAAATTATTTAATTTAACCAATCCTTAGATTAGTCTAATTTACATGCTATGGTGATAGCACAACAAAAACGCATATAAGTGGAAGAGACACAGCCTATGTGTCTGAAACTATCATCCACTCACCTGGATGCCGAGCTTCCAAACTCACTGACCGCCGGTCATGGCTGGTCGCCTCGGAAACCGAACCAAACTAAAACAAAATATTTTACAAACAAATTAATACAATGACTGTGGCTATACATAACACATATGTAATGCAAATGCAGACTCGGACGCCATCGGCATCAGAAATCCTATTTCGATAGAAGATCTATCACTCACGGCCCAAAAATCAAAATTAGTGTAAAATTACGAATTAGTCCCTGACTTTCGTAAAATTACACTTTAGTCCCTAAAACCTTGGAAATTAATAATTTATCCCAGAAATTCCAGAAATTAATAATTAACCCAAAACTTTTAGAATTTATAATTAAATCCTCCAAATAACTCAATTTACAAATAAAATCTCAATTTTTTCAAAATTACATAATTACCCAGCATTTTTCAAAAATTACAAATTTATATCGTATTTTTTTTTCCAAAATTACCACAATTATATAAATAGTCTGAATTTCCAAACAAGCCCTCAAACTCTCACAAATTGCAAATCAGTCCTTATTTATCATCATCAACAACCGCATTCATAATAATTTCTCACTATAAAATTTAATAATTAAATCTATAATAAATAACAAATTACTTAAACTCTTTAAGATCCCATCTTACCCATTAAAGATCGGTCCCAAATTTTGGAAATCCACTGCGGGAATCCAAAGGAAGTCTTGCCGAAAATTCGTCGGAGTATCGCTGGCCGGTCACCAAAATACCACCAAAAAATTAATGGCCAGTCCAATTCTGTAGATCTTGATGAGGTGAATCCATTGGCGGCAACCTTACGTCATAACTCCTCTCCATTTGCCGAAAATCGTCCAAAAACCGTTCGAATTTGCTCTCTCGGAGCCGCAGGATTCCAGTGATTTCGCTGGCCTTCACCGGTGTCAAAGGAAAGAGCACATCGTCAGGAACGCGGAGCAACTTACGGTTCGTTGATTGGATGCCTAGAACTCAAGTTATAACATTTTGAAAATTTTCTCTTGTTTTTTCTTCTCTTTTCTTCTGCTCTCTCTCTCCTCGTTTCTTTTTCTTTCTTCCCTTCTTTCGGCTTAACTATCTGCATCTTTTATCTCTATCTTTTTTTTTTTCCAATCCTATCTCACTTCACTTTATATATATCAAAATTAGCATAACAATACCTAAAATTTTAATTTAATCATACTTCCCTAAATAATAACTCTCTCAATTACTAAAAATAAAAATTTAAATTTTTATCCAAATTTATTTAAAAATAATTATCTACCAATAATTATTCAAAATAATTATTTCAAAAATAATTATCTACCAATAATTATTTAAAATAATTCCTCTAAATATAATTATTCAAAAATATTTATCAAAAAATATACGGGATATTACATTATTGAAGTCAATTTCTCACGATTTCATTGTCAAATTTTCACTAAAAGTCAAAAGGTGGCATTTTAGATATTTTTGTTAATGACGAGATTGCATACTAAAAAAGAAGGAAAAGAAGGGGTGGTATACTAAAAAGTAGATATGTGAGTTATTATTTTTCACTCGTCTATATAGAAGTGTAATTTACCCCTTTCTAGATTGTATTTGTTTTGATCAATTATCAAAGGAATAATTTTATCTTCACGGGAAAAATAATTCAAATTTAATACCTACACATGCTAAAAAATTAAATTATGAGTAGTTTTTTTTAAATTACATGAGTATCAATTTTTTTAAAAAAAAATTACCAAATCATGTTGTTTATATTTTGTTATGTTTTTTCCTTTGTTTAATGGTTGTTTATTTTTTGTTTTCATTATATTTGTTATTTTTTTGAGTTTTTTTAAATGAACACATTATTTTTATTTTTTATTTACTTTTTTATATTTTATTTTGAGTTTTTTTAATACGTCCCACTTGTTTAATTTTACTTTTCGTACACATAGCATAATTTTTAATTAAAAAATAAAATTAAAAAAAATAAACCAACAAGAAAAATAGATACAGGTCTTGGAAAAACAGAAAATAGGATATAGGCTAAAAACTAAAAAATATAAGTTTTGGAAAATTACAATGAAAAAAATATAAATAAGATATAAATATATATATAATTGTATGATTCTGGTGGAAGAACTGTGCATTCAAAATATTAAAATTGGAATGATCACATGCACAATTTTGCAGAAAAAAATCTGTAAATTAAATTTTGGGTGCCTAAGTGCACACCCCAATTACGTATTATCAAATGAAATTTTGGGCCAGAACAGGCGATCTACTACATCAATTGTTCTTCTTATTTGATTGAAACATAAGAATCAATTTTAGGGAAAAACATACCTTTATAACAAAATAAAATACTGTTTTTGATAAATGTTATTTAAAATTCTAATTTTAAAAAATATCAAAAAATAAATTGAATTTCAAAAATTCCATATTCATGAGAAATCGAGATATTTTCAAGAAAAAAGCCATATAGCAAAACAAATTTTTGATTTTCCTGAAGGTCTCTGTCTCCATAAGGTTTTTAAAAGGGAGTTCACAATTTTTTTATAAAAAAATTAATTTAATCTAGAAAGTCTCTAAAGGTGAGAATTCACAATATTTTTTATAAAAAAATTGATTTAAATAATTTTTAGTGTAATAATTATTTAAAAATTAAATTGAATTATATATATATATATATATATATATATATACACAATATTAAAAATTTTAATTTAATGATAATTAATTTTCTATACAAAAATATACACAAAAAAATTAAAAGTTTACAATGGTCTCCAAAAGGTCTTCGTAGGTCTTCAAAACGTCTTCAGAGGTTTTTAGAAGGTCTTCAAAGATCTCCAAAAGGTCTCCAGAGGTCTTCAAAATGTCTTTAAACTCAACAAAACCATATGCACGAATCTACCAAACTGAACAAAATCAACCTGCACAAAAATCGTCTACGAAGGTCTTCAAAATCAACAACTTCAATCAATATTTTTAGTTTGTTTTCTATAAAAAACATAATGCTGCAATTATGGTTCTTCCACCCAATCAGTTCATCCCCACGAAACCTTAAATTCGCCACCACCCAATCACCACAAAAAAACTAAACAAAATACAAAATCATCAACCATCACCGCCCAACAACAACTTTCAACAATTAAAAAATAGGACTAAACAACAATTTTACAAGAAAAATAATTAAAAGGCAGCAGCTAAGGTGTTTTAAAACCCTAGCCGCCACCATAGCTAGGGCTAGGGCCAGGCCGGGCTATACCCCTTTTTTAGCCTTGTCGACCAGGCTGAGTTCTTGACCTAAGTCCGCCCATTCAAAAAGAGCGAACCGGCCTAGGCTGCCCGGTGGCCATAGTCATCCCTCTCCAATCCATAGTCCACCACCACTATTGGTCCCTTTCTCTCCAAAACTCTCTATGATCTATTTCTCCATTCTCCACTTCTGCTACCAAAACAAATGGCCTGTCGCCATTGCCACTCTAAATGTGCCACCACTTGTGGCTACAACCTTCACTGTTGCAACCAATCACACCACCATCCTCCTTTACCACCATCACCACAATAACCATCCATTGACCCACTTGTTCAAGCTCTTGCTTCTCTCCTCCAACGACAACAACATCAAGTAGCAATAACAGTCAGACACACAAAAAACCTAGCCCACCAAAGTCATCCCTCTCCACCCCCAACAGACCCACACATCGAGCCACCAAAGTCACCACTTTTGCCACCGAACTAGTCGGCATCCACACCCAAAACTGCCACTCTCCACCATTTCTACCACCTAACCCCCGCCATCCTCTTCACCACCCAAACCAAAAATCATTGTAATCATAATATGTCAATCTAAGAGGGAGTGAATTGGATTTCTTGCTAAAACCCTTTAAAACCTTTTTGCAATACTTTGGAAAAATAAATCGGTAGCTAAATCCAAAACACACCACAATAATTGAAATTAATAGCAATAAAGAGATAAAGGGATAGAAGAAATAATTCCTCAATTTATAGTGGTTCAATCCTCTTCGACCTACGTCCACTCCTCTAGCTCTCTAGAGAGTTTGATTCCACTAAGTATTCCTCACTTGCGGGTGGAGGCAAACCATTACAAGTCCTTGTTTTACAGACTCACAAGAAACCTTCTACACAGTTGTTTTCAAGCCAAAACAAGAAAATCGACAATAGTTTTTCTAGGCTTACTAGTAACCACTATTATTTTTCAAGGCTTCAACAAGCAAACCTATATTACCCTTAAGCTTTAAACACTAAAGCTTGATTACAAATGGCTTTCTAGATTGAGAATTGTATTCTCACACCGACTCAGAAAGCAAATCGCAAATCAAAAGCTCAGTTGGTTTGCAAAGATTTAAGAACAAGAAGAGAGAGAATGTCACAAATCAAATTTGCAAAGCTTTGGCACACTCTCAAAAGTTGTTCTTGTTATCCCTGTACTGTAGACGTATATTTATAGTTGCTCTCTCAAAAATAGCCATTGTAAAACCTAATGTAGCCATTGTGAGAGATTTGCAAAATGCTGAGATTATTGATGTCAGTACATGCTACGTGCATACCATAGGTACTGTATGCGTAGTTCTTGAATCCATCAAAGTAGTACGCATAGAAATTTCCTTTAGTGTGCATGGTATAGATTCTCGTAGCTACTGCTTCTTTTAAAATACTTTCAGGTGTCTACTACATATGTTGATAATATTCTACGTGCGTAGCTAGTTTATTCTGCGCGATTCACACATCCTTCTAGGTGCGTTGACGACTTTCCAAAGTTCTCACTTTTGATTCTTAACGTCAATGTGTTAGAGAATATTCAAATTCAAATCCTGAAAAGCGTCTAGACTTTGTCATGTTGTCTATGTCATCCTCTTCTACGTTCGTAACACACCTGTTATGTGCGTGACATAATGTGTTCTATCACCAGCTGTATCTATCAGAGAATATTCCCTTTAAGAATTAAATTCCCCAGGCGCATATTAAATTTTTTTCCATTTAGGAACTTGTCTACTCACATTGTATGTAGTTTTATGTGCATAAAACATTCTCCTTAAGAAATGACTTGAAATCTTCTACGACCATTTTGCTGAGATAAATGTCGCTTGACTTGTCTCATGACTCCTCTTCATTTTGCATCAAGATCCCATCTATGCACATGGTATATTCTTTAACGTGTGTAGTATTATGTGTCTTCCAGAGTAATATTTCTTTCTTATGTTCTACGTGCATAGATCTCTATTTAAGTGGACAACATCACTTTGGACCATTCTGTCTTCTGATATAAACATGTTTAAGCGCACAACACTTTCTACAACGCACTTATCAACTATTGTACATGCATTATATATTCTTATGTGTGCATAATATCCATTTTGGAAAACCCAATATAACTCCCACATGATCACCGTGCGCAGATCAAGATTTAATGCGCTTAGATCATCCTTCAAAGTGCTTAGAGAGTTGTATTACATGCGTAGCTTAACTATTTCAGGTGTTTTGTTTAATCATCAAAACTTAAAAGATCCAACAATGAATAATGCAACACAATTTTGCTTCTTTGAGAACCAAGACACTAGTAAATTACCTAAGAATTGGCAAGTACCTGAAGTGCTCTTCCTATCTAATTGGCTTTCTGCATGATCAACATTACTATATCCAACTAAACCAAAACAATCATGTTTGGGATACCACAAGCCTACATTTTTGGTACCAATCAAATATCTAAAAATTCTTTTGACCGCACTCAAATGAGATTCTTTTGGACAAGATTGAAAGTGTGCACATAGACAAACACTAAACATGATATCTGGTCTACTTGCAGTAAGGTAAAGGAGAGATCCGATCATACCTCTGTATAGCTTTCCTCTAGTCCTTTTCCTTTTTCATCTTTGGTGAGCTTTGGCGTTGTGCTCATTGGAGTTGAAGCTAATTTAGTATTCTCCATCCCATACGTTTTCAACATAACATGGATATATTTGCCTTGGTTAATGAAGATGGCATCCTTTGTTTGTTTAATTTGCAATTTGAGAAAGTGGCTAAGCTCTCTCATCATGCTCATTCCAAATTCCTTTTCCATCAACTCAGAAAACTCATCACACAAATATAGATTAGTAGCATCAAATATTATATCATCCACATAAATTTGTACTAAGAGTAAATCACCATTTTTATACTTAATAAAGAGAGTATTGTCCACTTTACCTCTACTGAAACCATTTTCTAAGCAAAATTTACTCAGCCTATCATACCAAGCTTTTGGAGCTTGCCTTAAACTGTAAAGAGCTTTTCTCAATTTGTACACATGGTTTGAATGGTGAGGAATTTCAAATCCTAATGGTTGTTTGACATAGACTTCTTCCCTGATGTCCCCATTTAAGAATTCACTCTTCACATCCATTTGGAATAATTTGAAGCCTTTGGAGCACGCATATGCATAGAGAATTTTGATTGCTTCAACTCTTGCTACTGGAACAAAATATTCTTCAAAGTTAATTCCTTTTTCTTGTAGATATCCTTGTGCAACCAGTCTTGATTTGTTCTTCACCACTTTTCCATCTTCATCTTCTTTGTTTCTAAACACACATTTTGTTCCAATAATTGTTGCTCCATATGGTTTAGAAACTAGCTCTCATACTTCATTCCTTGTGAATTGATTTAGCTCTTCTTGCATATATTGAATCCAATACTCATCTTCTAATGCATCATTTATGTTCTTGGGAACCACTTGAGAGATAAATGCATAACTTGCAGCATTTTGAAGTGAAGATCTTGTAATTACACCCCTAGAAGTATCTTCAATGATGTGTTATTTGGGATGATTCTTTGCATATCTCCATTTCTTAGGCAAATATTTTCCTTGTTTTGTTAAGTCATCATCTTTGTCTTTTAACTCTAAATCTTTTAGCTTGTCTCCAATACGTGGGCTACAATCATCATCATCCAAAATTCTAGAAGTAGAGTTATTAATTTCATCAAAGATAACATGAATTGACTCTTCAACCTTCTCAAGCCTTTTTTATAGACTCTATAAGCTTTGCTAATGGACAAATAAACAAGGAAAATGCCATCATCGAAGTTTGGATCAAACTTTCCTAAGGCTTCTTTTCCATTGTTGTGAACATAACATTTACATCCAAATGCTTAAAAATATGAGTTGTTGGACTGCTTGCCTTTTCATAACTCATACAGAGTCTTTTTGAGTATGGATCGAATATATGACATATTTACTATATAGCATGCAGTGTTAACTGCCTCAGCCTAAAAGTACTTGGGGAGGTTGTTCTCACTAAGCATGGTCATTGCTATTTCTTATAGAGTCCTATTCTTTCTTTCAATAACACTGTTGTGTTGTGGGGTCCTTAGAGCGAAAAAATTATGCAAAATGTCATGCTTCTCACAATAGAATTCAAATAACTCACATGTAAACTCACATCCTTTATCACTTCTAATGGAAGTAATAGCATAACCTTTTTTTTTTTTTGGACCTTTTTGCTATATGACACAAATGCATGAAATGATTCATTCTCATGAGCAAGAAAAAATACCTAAGTAAATCTAGAATAATCATCTACAATGACATAACAATATGCTTTACCTCCTAGACTCAAGGTGTTCATGGGACCAAACAAATGCATATGCAATAACTCTAATGGTCTATATGTAGAGATAATGTTTTGCTATGAAATGAAGACTTTGAATGATTTCCCATGACATATGTATCACAAAATAAATATTTCTCATACTTGAGCTTGGGCAATCCTTTAACCAAATCATGCTTCCTCAATTTAAAGATCATATGCATACTAGCATATCCTAACCTTTTATGCCACAACTATGCATCATTGTTCACAACAACTAAGCATTTTTCATTAAAGGCTTTTGAATCAAACAAATCCATAATATATTTATTATTAGGCTAGAACCAACAACCAAAGCAACATCATGGTCATCATATACTAAACATCTAGTAGGCTCAAACACAACTTTATAGTTTTTATCACAAAATTGACCAATACTCAACAAGTTGTGCTTCAATCAATCAACAAGTACGACATCCTCAATGGTTGGGTTAGGAGACTAGCCTACCTTATCTTCGCCAATAATCTTACCTCTAGCATTATCTCCAAAGGTCACATAGCCTCCATTTTTAGCATTTAGTAGTGAAAACATTGTTTTATCTCTAGTTATGTGGTGAGAGCAGCCACTATCCAAATACCATACATTTCTTTTTGCTCTTACTCTCAAACACACCTAAAATGACATATCAGGCTTTTGAAATTGGTACCCAATTTTTCTTAGGCCCTTTAAGGTTAGTTTCAACCATGTTGGGAAGAATTGTTCCTTTTGGAACCCAAATCTTCTTAGTCCCAACCTTTCTAGGCTGTCTTATTTTGCAAGAATAGGCAAAGTGTCCATCAACACTACAATATGAACATGCATTGTCTACTAAGGTGCCTTGTTTAACAAGAAAACAATTTTAGAAGACTTTTTGGGTGTAAAATGGTTGTAGCCTAAGCCATTTTGGATAGAGATTGCTTTTGAGATCCCACAAGTTTCTCAAGGTTCCATTTCCCACTTTTAAGCTTGTAGGCAATGTTAGAAAACTTGTCAGCCTCTTTCTTCAAAAATAAGTTCTCTTCATACAAAACCATTTTATCTTTACTTAAAGCATTCAATTTCACACTAAGATCATTATGGCTTTTCTTTAAAGCAATATATTTGGAACCTAGTTTTTGAAACTCATCATATAGTTCATCAAATGCATCATGTAATTGATCAAGAGTGAAGTTTTCTATTACCTCATTTTCTCCATCACTTGAGAGTTCATCCTATTTTTCCATTAGAGACAAGTTTGGCATCTTTTGTACCTCTTCATCCTTTTTGGAGTTGTTGTCTTCACTATCACTCCATGTTGCTTTCATGGCCTTTCCCTTCTTCTTCTTTGTGAATTTGGATAACTTCTTAGCAAGAGGACATTCTTCCTTTACAAGGCCAAATTTATTACATTTGTAAAAAATAATTGAGTTGTCCATCTTGAATTCTTTATTGAAATCCTTCTTGTAGTCTCTTTTCAATTCTTCCTTTGAGAATTGATCTTGTTCTTCTTCCATGGCTTGTTCTTCCTCATAAACAACTTAAATTTTTTGGCATACATTGCCAATTCATCATCATCGTTGTCATCTTCTACATCATCCTTCGATTCTTCAATAACTTTGGACTTTAATGCCATTCCTTTTCTTCTATCACTTTTTGGTGCTTGTTCTTTTTCTTCATTCAATCCATCTAATGCGTAAGAAGTGAACCCAACAATTCTTCCAAAGGCAATGTGTTCAGTTTTTTAGCTTCCAAGATTGCATCATTCTTCGAAGCCCAAGATTTTGGTAGAGCACTAAGGATCTTTCTCAAAATTTCAGAATTGGAATATGTCATTCCGAAAACTTTTAAATCATTCAAGATTTCATTAAATCTGTTGAACATCTCTTAAATGCCCTATCCTTCATTCATCTTGAATAGTTCATACTTGTGAACAAGGAGTGACACTTTGTTCTCCTTTACTTGTGAAGTACCCTCGTAGGTGTAGAGTCCTCCATATCTCATGAGCAGTGGAACATTGTTGGGCCTTGTTAAATTTTGTCTTGCTTAAGGCACAAAATAAGATGTGCATTGCCTTGTTGTTGTAACACACCATCTTTTTATCATAATATGTCCATTCTGCCTTCAGCTTAATAGATTCAACTCTATCCATTGTCTTCTTTGGAACATATGAGCCTGTCTCTACTACATCCCAAACTTTTTCTGCTTCACACTTCAAGAAAACCATCATTCGCCAATATGTTGGAATTTGTAACTAAAATATGACATTCATACAAGGATAATGCAGCGGAAATAAAAAAATTATCCTAGAATTCCACCAAGGATCCATGCACATCAACATACACGATTACGGTTAGGATTTTTTACCTTAAAACCAAAGATCGATTGTGCAAACGTGTCTAATGGTATCCACACAAACGAAAGCTCTTTTGGATTGGTAGAGTGTACTAGCACTTAGAATCTCTATTCTAATTCTCACAAATAATTTTCTCTCATTGTATGTGACACTCACAAATTCGGCGAAGCCATGAAAAATAAGACAAGGGTGTGCTCCTATTTATAGGCATATGGGAAATCCTAAATAGGTACAATAGGGTTAGCCAAAACCCTCTCCTTGTCCACTAAGAATTAACCCTCTCATTGTCTACCAAAAATTCAGCTTCTTCTTGTTTAAGGAAGAGTGAGTTGAATTTTCCTTTCTTGTCAAGCAAGAATTCGGCCCCATTTGTTCAAGGACGAGTGGGTCGAATTTCTTCTAGTCATACTAGGGTTTGCCTCTTCTTGTCCCACAAGAATAAGAACTCCTAAAAAATAGGAGTGTGTGCCGAATTTCCACTAGCATTTCTTAATCTTATTGGGCTTTTAATTATATGATACATTATCATTAAATGAATCACTCTCTTATTAATAAATATGGGCCGAATTTGTCACGACCCAAAATTGGGCTGAGACCGGCGTACAAGGTGAACCATTTGTGGAAGCCCGACCTGTCTCGCACAAGCCTCAAAGATCATAACATACTACCCAAAACGTTTAATTATTGTTTAAAAACGTTTCACAAAAACATTTATTGTTTAACACA
This sequence comes from Flueggea neowawraea, assembly GCA_948243855.1. Taxonomy (NCBI): domain Eukaryota; kingdom Viridiplantae; phylum Streptophyta; class Magnoliopsida; order Malpighiales; family Phyllanthaceae; genus Flueggea; species Flueggea neowawraea. Next base: position 11,126 of record CAODLS010879429.1, read on the forward strand.
TACGTAGTAAAATAAATAATATAAACCAAGTGTTCAATATATCCAAAATATACTATAAGTATGAAATCAGGTTATCGAATATCAACATACAAATGACAAAACTTGTAACCCTACAGTATCCCGGTGTGGAACTCTAACAATGCAAAAGGAGAGCCCAAACAAAAGGGTATCAATAACCAAGAGACGCCTCACTAGCAATCAGGATGCAGAATGATTGCCGAAGCCAAAATTTGTGAACCTGAGAGATAGAAATCAACATAGACAGAGAAATAAAAGGGATCAGGGTCCAGTGAGGAATAACACTCCAAACAGCCTCATACGTGCCTCACAAAGACTGTTTTGAAAATAATTCAAAACCACCACATGCAATATATAGGTAGATAAATATATAAATAAATACATATGTATACACTCTAATACCTAGTAGCATTCAAAAATCACTTTCCAAAATGTTCGCAAGTAAAACAAACAGTAGGCACGAAAAAATATCAAATACAGTTTCAGAGTCAAAACATATATCGTGAATATGGGACTATATCGAATGTGTGCATATAGCACTATAACATACGTGATTGGACTCTGCCACTAATCACTAACATATCATGTGATGGATCAGAACACATGGCTACCGAAATCCCTGATAGCTGAGATTTCTCAATGCATTGGTATATCAAAAGCTACTACTACCCATAGCACGGGTGCCCCATATTAGAAAACCAAAATCATGTTATACTATTACGTAGTATAAATAAAAGCATGCGATTAACACCAAATTTGTAAAACAGTATATAATACATATATATTAGTTTCAAAACGTAATATTGATTAATAAACACATAACTAGTTTATTAATTAGTCAATCCATAGATTAGTCCAATTCCAATTATATGTCCAGCACAACAAAAACAATAATAGAAGTTTCAAGACACAACCTATGTATCTGAAGATGTTATTCACTCACATGGAAATCCAAGCGCAAAATGTCAGTCAACCCCACTCGTCGGTGGCTGGTCTCGCTGATAGGAATAAGCTGAACAACTAAATATATATATCAACAGATATATCACAGACAAGTTGAAATGCAGTACTGTGACAATACCAAATGCATGTTATGCAAATGCAAATGTGGACTCTCAAGGTCCCAAAAATTCATATCGAATGATAATCTATCACTCTGGACCCAAATTCCAAAATATATATAAAATTATTGTCTAGTCCCCGACTTATGTAAAATTACTATTTAGCCCATAAGACCTCAAAAAATTATGGGTTAGTCCCCAAACTTTTTAGACTTTATTATTTGGTCCTCAAAGTATTTTAAATTTATATCTAAATCCCCAATTTCTTAAAATTGCATATTTGATTTTAATTCCTTAAAATCACGACTTTGGCCCAACTCTCCAGAATTTACAACATAACCACTTGGCAAATATCACATATAGTCCTCACTTTTCAACCAATCACAATCCTTCTTTTTTTTCTTAATCTCCAGAAACGAAATTCAACAACCCAGAAACCATTTGAACTCAAACTTCCAATTTTTCATCCAACCCAAAATCACTTCTCCTCATTTATCCACAACCCAGAAATCATTCCTCATCCTCAACAAATTTTCCAGAAACCTTAAGCCACTCAACCGTCCAACAAAGTCCAGATTTGAACCAACAATGTTTCAAACAAAACTCATCTGAATCTCGCCCTTCAACCTAGCCTCATGTTCTACCATTTTAAACCATCAAAAACCAACCAAAAAACAACTCTAAAATCTACCTAGAAACATGGCCAGTATTGTTTCAAAACCGAAGCTAACACCTCCCAAACTTACAGGAAAAAAAAAGGAAAAAAGGTAAAACAACTCAAGCTTAACTCAACAGAGAACGAACGAGATTGAGCCAAAGATTTCTTACCTTATTTGATGGAAACAAAGCACGGCAATGGAGAGGAAATGCAGACTGAGTGCAGAAGTGAAGAAATGAAGAAGAAGAAGAAGAAGAAGAAGAAGAAAAGAGAGAAAACAAGTTGATATAGGCCGCGGAAAAATCGTCCAAAGTTAGAAGAAAATCAGAGTTGTTGGAAAAAAACATGGGTTGTGTTGACTCGAGGGACACAAGTGGAAACAGCGTAGTTTTGGAAGAGGCTGGCTGTCTGGAGAAAGGATGACATACGGAAGAGACGAACGGCAGATGCAACCAGGCCGAACGGCGAACGACACACGGTAGTTCCAAACGACATGTAGCTTGACTCACTCATCCAAACGACAGGCCGTCCCTTGCCCCCTTTATTCCGATTTTGATTTCCATTTTTAACCAATTTTCACTTAATTAATCAACTCTAATCACTCCAAAGCTTCATTAATTACTCAATTAATTTTTAAAACATAATTTTTAATTTTCCAACATTAAAAATTATTTTTTAAATTAATTTAGAAAATAATAAAAAGTTAATTAAAAAATACCGAATATTACAGAATTTATGTCACACATTGAATATGCCCAAAAGCTTATTAAACTTAATAAGTAATTTATATTAAAAGCCCATGACATTAATGGATAATATCTTACCTCGTAAATAAGATATAAATCATAAAATCCTGAATTATTAATAATTAATCAAATTAATTATCTTAATAATTCATCTACCAAATGAGAGAATATTTACAATCCAATCTAATTCATTTTAGTGTGTGACCCAATAGCCCACTCGAAGTTGGCAATGGGTCTCGTCCCAAACATTTGAGCCCATTGTCCATAAGCAGTATCTAGTAATACATTATGGCAACCAATCAAGTGGAGTCGGTGATCCGAGTTAACCTTTCACAGTTTGATATTTAGTTCTTTTGTCTCACGATATCGAGATTAAGCATAAGGCATGATCACATGTCAACCTTATATTGCTTAACATGTTTCTTGATCCCAAATAGATTGCTATGACAAATGACATCGATAACCCATTATCAATTCATTTGAGTATGCGTACATTCCATCAATCTTACTCATCAAGTGGCCGAAAGATATCACTCTTCATAAGACGAATGAATCCATCACTCTCACTATCACTCCTCAACAAGATTCATGACATATCCAATTATGATCTTTATTGTCATCTTGTTACGGATGATGTTTGACCAAGTCAAAATATGTGATTCCTCATGTAGAAGTCGATAGTAGTTTCAGTTAGAGGATGCAAACATCACCACTGTATAAAAACTACTTGTGACATTGATTCGTGAAGTGATTTCATAGCGGGTCAGTCCAATACATGTTCCCTAACATGTATCTATGTTCTAAGTGATATCTCATATCCATAATCAGTAAAACGTGATTATCCACTTAGCAACATACTAACCTTGTCTTGTTATCATTCCCATGAGAACAATCGATTAGGGACATTTAGAATAGTATTCTTTTTACCTTATGATTTTACTATGAAGTCACTTGATGACATAAGGAATAATAAACTATTCATGAAAGTTTTATCATCATAAAACAAAATAATATTTCATAGATATGAAATAATTTGCTTCTTTATTAAATAATAAATGTAATAACAATGTATATCAATGATTGGACTAGGATACAAAACTAACAATCTCCCGCTTGCACTAGTCCCAATTAGGAACGAACCTAACATGTAAAGAACTAATGTGTCTTTCATGCTTTGGTTCAAGGAGAGCATTTGTCAATGGATCTGCTACATTGTCATTAGTGTCAACTCTGCATATCTTAACATCTCCTCTTTCGACTATCTCTTGAATAAGGTGGAAACGTCTAAGTATGTGTTTGGTTCTTTGATGTGATATAGGCTCCTTGGCTTGATTAATAGCCCCATTGTTATCACAATATAAGTCTACTAGGTTTGCAATGCTTGGGACAACATCCAAACCAGTAATAAGCTTCTTGAGCCAAACAAATTCCTTTGATGCATTCGACGCAGCTATGTACTCAGATTATGTAGTAGAATTGACCATTCCTTCCTTAGAATTCAGTTATGCTAAACCTTTTTAGCATTTTATCAATATACACTCTTTGAATTAGTACAATTAGCCTATTAGATCTATCTCTATAGATTTGTATCCCTATGATACGTGATGTTAACCTAAGTCTTTCATTGCCACTACAAGAAAAATTCCCCTTTGTTCGTCGCAAACCATGGCTTTTCATTGCAATACCACTTTTGTGACAAATTTTTTGTTGCAACATTTCGTCGCAAACAATGGGGTAGCCAAAAAAATTTTGCTACGAATTTCGTCGCAACAATTGCGACGGATCGACGTTTCGTCTCAAAGTTGGGAAAAGTCAACTAGTAAGTTGCGACAAAATTCGTTTCATCGAAATGTGTTGCGACGAATTTTGTAGCAAAGTGTTGTGCGACGAAATTTGTCCAAAAGTTTATTTAATATTATTCATTTATTTAGCAATTCTTTGCAACGAAATTCGTCGCAATCTGTGTGACGAAATACATCGCAAAGGTTTATTAATATTTATTTGTATTTTTAATATTATTTATTTATTTAGTAATTATTTAGCATTATGAATTGATTAAATAAAAATGAAAAAAATAAATGAGAAATTTAAATTAAAATATTTAGAATATAAAATATATATTTAATATGTAAGAATTAAATATCAAATGTATACAAAATTAATACATTTGTATGATCTCTAAAACTAATTCAAATATTACTAATACTGAAAACGCATTCTGCATCCTGCAGTATGGAGGATGCAAGTTGCTCCCATTCATCACAGTTTTTTAAAACTAGCTCAAGTTTCTCACTCTTAAAAATATTTTCAGCAGCTTCGATTGCACTACCAACTCCTGCATAACTTAGGAAATGTTTACTCGTGCAAAACCTATAAAAAAGGCATAGAAAAATTATATCAATCTAATAAACAAAGAGACAAAAGCAACTTAAATTTTTCTCATCATGGAGAAAGCAGAAACAATGCAAAACACTTAATCTCACTGGTTGATAACAGATGAGTATCAGAATGAATGAAGTTAAAGTGAGTTAGGCAAGCCATTCAGCACAAAGAAGCATTTATCGGCACACAAGAGAATCACAAAGCTTCTCAAAGTGAGTTAATTGCAAAGAGCAAACTCATTCCTTCTTGTAAAACAAACTTAAAACACTAATAGTCATGAGCATCGGTAGCAAAAAAAATCGAGTTAGCAAAATAAAAGAAATTATCAAAGTGAGCTACCCTATTGGTTTCCTATTAAGTAAGATACAATAGCAAGGCATTTAATATCATCAAAGTTTGCTCAAAATATAAAAACATTTAGCCTCTAAAACTTAGATTCTCTGTAAACAAGAAAAATACACTTTCAAACAAAGTTTCTAGCGTATGTATCAACTTATCAAATTAGCCACAACATTACCTTTTGCGAATCTTCATCGACCACAGCAACCCTCGGTGCAAAAAGCTTCCCGATATCCTTCAATGCGG
>CAODLS010879455.1:0-11073 GCA_948243855.1 Flueggea neowawraea
CAAAATAAAAACAAGAAATGAAAGGCAAAAGATGAGGGGGTTTCATTTCCAATACCATAGGTCTCTTCAAGGAACCCCATTTCTCTCTCTTCTTGAATCTTCCTTCTCTCTCTAAGCTTTGTGGTGAAGTGTGACATCTTCTAAGGATGCCCAAATTGGTGTGGAAGAGATATATTTATAACCCTCAAGGTCCCCCACAAACCATAGAAAAAGTATTTCAAAGATGCCCCTCAAATGTGCTTGGTCCCCACACAATTTGTCTTTTTTCGTCATTTATTTGGGTTGCCGAGGGTGCCATGGCCGTGGCACTTTTCTATCCACTAAATGGGCACATTTCTGGCAAGACATGGCCAAACTGATCAAGACACTAGCAAATCTTCCAAGATAAGGGAAAACCTTCCAAGACATGGGCAGCCCACTTTTATGCACTTTTCCTTCAATTTCTTCATCTAATCATGAGTCGGTTCGAACCCTTTTCACTTTGCATCATTTCTCGATTATATCCAACTCATTTTCATGCAATTCATTCACCTACAATAAAATACAAAAGATAATAAATTTGTGCACAATTAAGCACATTTAGTGCCAAAATGCAATCAATTTATGCTTGAATTAATAGGTAAATTTAGCATACATCAGTGGCATTTCGTGTGCCATTGTACATGTCAGGCTTACGAACTTTTAGTCATTGAGGGGTGGACGTACTCGCGGTTGCGGTGCCAGTCGAGGGTGGACTTCCTCACCGAATGGTGTTGATCTCCCTATGAAACTCTTGCATCTATTGTTGAAGAGTTTTACGTAGGTTGTGGAACTCTTGAGCAAGATAGCGTAGTTCTCCCCTAACGGACCTGCCAAGATCTTCGATCATGGACTTGGCAGCCCGAGTGATTTCCACATTTTTGTGGATTAACTTGTCCACTTGATCCGTAAGCTCGCCAATGGTTGTTGTGACATTGGACAAGCTTGTCTCAAGATTAGCAACCCGATACTCCAAAGGCTCCCTCGTTGGAGCTTTGGACTTGCCCCGCTTAGGTTGGACGCATTGTTCCTCTCAACCACAAACAGGTTTAGTTGGTTGCTTCTCAACGTTGGTAGCAACAACGGCTTCCTCACTTTCCATTTGCTCAGGGCGAACTAGAGGTTCCCAAGGATTGGAACGTAGCTCTGATACGACCTGTCACACACTTAGGTTTTGTGCTAACCAATGCGAACGACACTTAGTCTATTTCAAAGGACAAATAGAACTAATTAAGCCTTAGATTTAAGTATAGAGTGAGACGGGATGAGCGAGTGAGACAATGAGAGGTTTGAGTGTGGTAGAGAGTGAGTACTGAGCAATTATTTGTGGAAATGTGAGTCTTTATACAATTGCTTAATGATGTGGGATGTCTTTTACAAATGAGAGGAGTGGCCTTTATATAGGTTTTCCACATCCTTAATGTGTTGCTACAAATAATTCATCTAGAGAATTCTATACAATTCTTATGTACAAGAATTATCTACCAAGCAATGAAGCATTCTAGAGTTTCTATGAATGGTGTGGAGAATGGGCAGCATGGAACAACCTGGAAGTTTCCAGAAGGCAGTCATGCTTCATCTAAGTTGCAAAAGTTTCAAGACAAATCTGGACAACCCTCATACTTAGCCATTTTTTTCAATGTCTCAACGTGTTCTAGAGACTTTCGTGGCACACATCCTTGGCTAGGCATGTTTCGCAATCTTTCGGCATGTTCTTGCCATGACTTAGGCAAATTTGGCCTAGACAAAAATGGTTTGTGACAAATAGCTTACACTAAGAATCCAAGATATCATGGAAAGAGTAAACATATCAACATTAAGTATCACTTTGTAAAGGATATGGTTACATGATAAGAAGTGAACATTGAGCATGTTCCTAGTCATGAGATGATAGCATATTCGCTTACAAAACCGATAGCTAGAGATGTGTTGAAGGAAAACCTGAAGTCTCTAGGATTGTGTAAGAGATAGAAGCATTTGTTGAATGTAATGTTACTATCACATCTATGATAAAATTTGCATATACACGAGCATGCATCGCATATGATATACATAGGATATGTGCATTAATCTAAAATTGCATACATCATAGCCTCATTTGTCGATATGGTTTGAGAATATTTTAGAAAAAAAAAACTACTAGCTAAGTGAGAAATGGTTTATCAGTAAGAGAATCAAGGTTCAAAAGTCAAACAATTATGAAATAGGGGTAAATAGGTAATTTTATAATTATATCAAGATAGTTGTATAAATAAGTATCAATTGGTTATCATCAAAATCTTACAGGTTTAAGCATGTTTATATGTAGAAAACATAGGAAAAAGGAGTAGAAAAAAAAAAAGAAGAATTGTGTAAGCTTCTGATTGGACCCTTTAAGCACATCGTAACATTGTGTTAAGCCTATAACAGGATAAAATCAGAACTTAGACAAGGAGAATATAATCATTTCATGCTCAGACCATCTAGTAGATAGAAAACAGAAGGGAAAAGGGAGAGAAAATAAGAGAAGAACATATTTGTCTAGAAAATTCGATAAGAAACCTAGAACACGTTGATTTCATGTGTAAATCAATGTCTACTGCATCCTAGGAACAAAGTAAGTTATTTTATCCATTCTTCTCTATTTAATATTCATTACAATATGTATTTAGAGGTCTAAATATTGAATAAATGGATTAGAGTACGAATTAACCATAAACTCATATGAATTGGAACATCAATCTGTTTGGGTTTAGATTTCAGTATGTATTTGCATCCATGTTTTGAGGCATTAGAGGTAGATGTATACGAGGTGTAGTATAACGGACAATGGGTACAAATAAGTGTAAAGAGGTCTTATCTAAAAATCTTGTACAAAAGTTGTAATTTTAAGAATTTGTGTAGACCTCATTAGAGCAATGTGGAGTCTAATTTTTGGTGAAGGTAAACTCTTATATGTGCTCTAAATGTGGTTTAAATTTGAGAACAAAATGAGTATGTTTTGGTTGTTGACCTGATAGGATAACGCAAACTATCCAAAATGCATTAAATATGCTTTATTTGCATTCTGTTAATTTCCATTGAATATTACATGCCTATAAAATTGGTCTAAAGCATATGAGAATGTTTTAATTTATACCAACTTACATGTATAAGTACATATTAGAAGTGTTGACACTAAAACATGTACCATTCGAGCATCGCATGCATATAATGGTACATATGTATTCTCTATAGAAAGGAAATTGTGCGAATATGTGTATTAGGTGAGAAGGGAAGCGGGGACGCTCGAGAGGCTAGCTAAGGGACTTAAGCTTGCCCTGCCTTATGAGTGAATGATCGCATTCTAGCAAGTACACTAGAATCGATTTTAGTAATAAAAATATAATGAGTATTCCTCGGGTATCGTCTCCACTGGGAACATGTCTAATTTTGGTCAATAATGAAAAAAAAAAAGCAAGTATAAACATCAATTGATTTTTTCGGGGTTTTGGAAGTAAAAACAAGTAAGAAAGTAAACACAAGTAATTCAATAATAAGAAAATGTTAGGGCTTTCAAGATGAAACCAATGATTTAGTTGCTAAATGAATGAAAATTGATTTTAACAAAATGAGTGTGAGTTTTCTCTCCTCAAGACTAATCCAAGGCCTCTTTCAAGGTCACTTGAGTCGTTCCTACACTTTTTAGGAGGGTCTTTTCAGCCTCACCTAGCCAAGTTATGCTCATTAAGGTCATTGAGGAATTTCATCGAACACCTTGTAGGCATAGGCATATTTCTATCTTAAAACCATACAAGTTCTATGCTAGTGGACCTAACCCAAGTCTCATCTTTCAATTCTTCACTTGGACTTGTCAAAAACAACATTGTGGTCACGAATCATAACATCATTCAATAATTAACAAGTCATAAAATCAATCACCATCAATAGATTCAACAATTAAAGCATAAAAACAATAGATATAACATTCAAAAACAAAATCCATAACATTAATCATCCATCAAACCAACATCAATCTAAGGTCTACATCTCGAATACCCTAACAAAGGTTTAAGCTAACATTTTTATAAAATAAAGCTTAAAACAAGAAATGTAAAGCCTAAATATAATTTCTTTCTTTGAAACCATGAATTAGAAAGGAAGAATTAAGCTTTTCTTAATGGATGACAAAAGCCCTCTTCAAATCCTCTTCTTCTTTCCTCTTCAATGCTAGAATATCTTTGGAAATTGATGAGAGAATGATTCTCTTCCTTTAATGTGTGAGTGTCCAAATTTGCCAAAAATGGTGTGGAAGAAGGGTATTTATAGCCCTGTCGGTCCCCACACAAACCCTAGCAAAAAATCTTCCAAGAATACCCCTTGCATGTGCCTTGGTCCCCACTTGAGAACTTTTCACGCGAAGCTATTTTTTGGCTACTTTCAAAGTATCATGGCCGTGACACTTTTCTGCCTCAAAACCATGACTTTGTTTTGCTTGTCACGGCCGTGATAAGTGCCCCCACGGCCGTGACACCCATTTCCTTTAGGAAATCTTCATTTTCTTCATCTTTTCTTGCGTTTACTTGGGGCCTTTTCATTTTCCATTTTTTTCAAATCATTTTCTTCAATTATATAAATCTCACCACAAAAACATAATTTATAGGATGAGAATAATCAAATTCTTGCTTGATTTAATGTGTAAATTTAGGATACATCAGTGAACCCATTACATGCCTTACATTCTATATTTGTGTATTGTTATATATATTGTTATTACTATCAGCTGATATGAGATATGTGAAATTATTGGTATTGGTTATTGTTCGTAATCTGATTATACGTTATTAGTGAATTCTGATATGATACACACTTGAATATTGATGATGATATGGAGGACACAATAAATGAGTTATTGAAAATGTTATTGAGCTACATTTGTGTATATGTTCTGCATTTGATTTCATATGGCTTAAAAGGAATGGTATAACTAATGTGTCCATGTGCAATTCTATCAGAAAAATTGGTTATATGAGAAAGTAGATGAAACTAAGTGTTATACAAGGTAAAAATCGTAGAAGCCACCTCTAGAATCCATTTTACCATATTGGGTTAGCCAACAATTTATTTAATTTGTTTGATTAGACCTACGAGTCAATTATATCGGATGTCGGCTAGACCTTCAAGTCTCTTCTATTGGTATTGGAAAGATCATTGAAATCTGTTATATTGGAATCTGGGGCAATACATGACATGTTGGGCCATTACCGAATTAAATAGACTTGCATTGCATGCTTATTGTATCTGGATAATTTGTTGCCTATTGGATTGCTTGTATATATTGTGCATTTATATAATGTTTGATATATATTGAGTTCTTTATTGAGTTGTCACTCATAGAAAGCGCAATTTTTTTTCCAGATACTAGCAAGTTAGCTTTTGAGTCGATTTTCAAGTTTGTACATGCAACGATGCAACAAAGATCAAGATGTTGTGATCACCATTTCTCCTTATATGTTTGCATATAGATAGGGACTGCACAACTCATCATGCATAGTAGTTTTGTCTATCAAACTTGGCTTGTAATATATAATGCAATTTTTATGTTTACGAGTTTTGCTAGTTTTATCCACAAATGTCTTGCAGCAACTTCTTCTGTATATATGTAAATGTTGTTGTATGCCATATATCATACGAATATGTGTTATAGGAGTATGGGTGTTATAGTTACTTTACGTGACTGAGTTTTACATTTGACATTGTGTGACTTGATTTTTCATTTGAGTAATAAAGAAAAATTATGTTTCTTCAAGTTCATTTTTAGCAATACACGTGAGTGAATATTATTTGTTAACATTTACTAAAACTATTGATTATAATAGAGCATGTTGGAAGTAAAAGTAACTCATTCACACAGGGTGTTTACCTTGTGTTTAAATTTTTTTTGTTAAATTCCAAGATGAGCCAGGTTTTGAACATATATGTGTCTATGAGAACGTGTTCATAATCGTTAAATATTGCCTTGCATAAGTTGTAAAATGAAAATTTATGGTTAATTTGTGAAATACGACATGGATGAAAGATCCATATTGGATTGCTATGTAATCAATGCTAAGCGTCTAAGTAGGCTTAGCATAAATCCATCTTAAAACCAGAGATAGTCCTAGTGATATGTGGATTAAGGTAGAATGCTTGAATGCATTATGACCGAGGCCTTTGCATGGTGTTTATAAATTCTAATTTTTTAAACATGTGATCTTTTAAAAAAGGAAGAACACCATGACACATGACATGACCATGCCATGTGTGTGAAACACAACCATGGGGATAGAAAATATTATTACTCAAGATTATCTCAATTTCTTTGGTGTGAGACCCTACAGTGAACAATAGGTTATCTACACTATCTACCTTAGGACACTTAACACATACCTGAAGTATGAATTGGAGTGACTACTTTAGTGTGTTGCCAAAGGTTATGCATGATTCGGTTAGATGAGGCACACTAGGTAGGCATGTTGGTTCATGATGGATCGAATGGTGTAGGAGAGGAAGATTACTTTCTTAACACATTCACAATAGCTTCTTCGTGAAACATAATAGTGAACATGAATTAAGCTTTCAAGAGATCATAAAATTTTGAAAGCGACAATTGTGGAAAGTGGAACATGGTAAGGCATATCATAAAAGAAACAAAAGCTAATATGTAAAGCTTTAAAAGTAGAAAACAAGTTTCGACAAATGTTGTATAACCTTAATCACTGTACAACATCACAACTCTTGTCGTATGCTGGTCGCGCAACCCATTTGCTGTATGACAAGTTGTATCTTAAGTTTGATGAATGTGTATTGATTTGAACCATGATGGTTATATCCCATCATGTGCGAGTGAGAGATGTTAGAAAACGAGTCTGCTAATGCCAAGTCATGGGTGGAACCCAAACTTGAATTGATTTGAGTATGCAATTGGGTTGATCACTAAATGGATTTTAGTTAACAAATTTCTACATGGATTTGGAGATGGACTCCTAATTAATTTAGAAGAGCTCAAATCCTTGCTAGTATATAAGACTAACACAAATCTTAATCAACTGACAATGTTTATAGAAAAAAAAAACGTGAAAGTTCTCTCTCTCTATACTGCGTCGTCAGCCATGGTGTAGAAGAAGGAGAGATTTTATTTCCTTACACACACTAGATTATTCTACTAGAGATCCTTCTGGTGGTTTTTCTGTTATGGGTACATTCCATGTTTTCGTCGCTTCTGTGATTATGGTTCGTAGTGACTAGCAACAACTTGTTTCCTAAGGCATTCAACTGATTATGTTCCGATGCGCATCTTGAGGTAAGTTCTCGGTATTGGATGCCTTCATAAGCATTTCATTCTAAAACTATATTTAAAAATAGAAAATGGGTCACATTTTTGGAACAAATGGAAAAAAGAAAAATTGGAATAAAAAATGGGATGAAGTATATTATATTGTCAATACAATAACAGTTTTTTTTTACCAAGAATACAATTAAAGTATTTTGAGAATAAAGTCATTTGAATATTTTATTTTTTATCAGTAAAATGAGTATTATAAATTGTAATCAACGTTTTGCAAATTCAATTACTCTATTAGCTAAGGTAATTAATTTTATGCCAGATTCATTTGATTGTAATTTGTATTTTTACTAATGATATTCTATTAAAGGACGGAAAAAATGAACTGGTAAAAGATAAAAATTGAGAAGTATCAAATTTTCTAGTACGACCTCTTGTTCCGTCATATACTACAAAAAAAAAGGTAGAAATTTGTATTGATTCCAGGGGTAAGAACAACATGAGAGGTTGATGGCAGGTAAAGGACAGGAGAAGTGAGAAGGGGGCTTAGGGTTAGCGGTGAATTAGGTGTTGTCAAAATTCAGTTCCCAAAAATGAGAACATAGTCTTTGATATTTTGCTTTCAGATGCATCATTTCTGATCTACTTTTTACGCTTTCTATTAAAACTTGCTTATAAAAATCAGTTCGGAACGCTTTTAAGGTTACAAAATAATAAAAACTTTTTGGCGTTGTTTGACTCCACGTCCATCCAACGATGCGCCATTTTGTTTGCAGCAAGTAGATGGAGAGTGAACTTGTTTGCGGGTGTATAAAGAAATAATTTAAAGCAGAGGGACAGAGGCACGAAGAGCACTGCTTCCGAGGAAAATAAAAAATACAGCAACAGTGAATTTGGAGAGTAAAAAGTTTAACGTCTTTTTACAGGTTTTGTGCCGGAGGAGCAGAAGCCTTCCCTAAAAAACACAACACGTGGGGGCACATTAATCGAGGCTCCAATGTGAAGATCTCCACCGCATCGGCCATTTTCAATAAATCAAATGTAATGCGAGTTCTTGATTGATTTTACCCCATTCAGATCCCCTTCCAGTCTGTGGTCCCCTAAACCACCCAACTTGTGTTGTTGTATGCATTCTGCGAAGGTCCTTTTCCTCTTCATCTTTTACGTATTTTATTCCCTCTTCGGAAATGCTGCCGGAGTTTTCCGAATCAATGCATTAACAACTTATACATACTTTGTAAGATAAAGGAGTGGATGCCTCATATCGTATCACCAAGTACATTCTTTTCTATTAATTTTTCAAGTCCATCGCATTATTACCAAAACATGCAAACTGTATATAAAGTTTTGGCTTTTCGATAATGTATTAATTTTTTTTTGCCGAATAAAACAGAAAGAGAGTGTCTCACTAATTTTGGAGCTTTGACAAATTAAAGTGGGAGAGAGAACACTTTTCCCACCTTTTGAATGTAGAAAACCTTTGGAAGTGGCGGAGGAACAATACAATGGACGTGTTTAAGACTTGAAAATAGAAAGACATAATTAAGCCTTTTCCGTCCCAAGTAGTCAATATAATTTGTTGAACTTGAATAGCGTCGAGAGGGTTTGGACATCAATAGAGTGAAGCTAGCTAGCAAAGAAGCTGATATATATCCAAATAAACAATGGTGAAAAATACGATAGAAATAGACAGAGAGAGGGATGTAGTAAAACGAGACCCGTGAGTTATGAGGGATGACAAGATATGATAGGGCACTGTGCATAGTCTGCGTAATAGATGGTGCAAATAAATCAAACACTAGCATACTTTTAAGCATAAATATCCAATTATGGGAAAATAATTGCAACTTTTGAATGGGGTGTGTTGAATAGGAGGTGTGCGGAAGTTGTATTTGGGAGTGTCCACAAGGAGGAGGCAAGTGAAGGACATAAGGTGGACACTTGCATTACTGATTTGAAATCACCTTCCTCACAAACTCAAATCCGCATTAAGTTAAAAAATTGATGCACAAAGGATAATCTCTATTGATAGCAAAAAGACGGAGGGAGTCGGTACCAAACATTCCTGCTCTGCAATATTACAACTGCATAACTATAAAATTAACACAGAGAAAAGTACATACCTCTCCCCATGCAATGTCAAATTCATGCCGCCAATCCTCTGTCTCCACACTCTCTACTTTCTGTTTGATCCCCTCCCCCGCCCCCCTCACCCTTTTTTCATTTTTCTGTATGACTCTATTCATCCAACTCTGAGGGGCCCTTAAATTAAATAGGCACATTAAAATGCCTTTATACACACTCATTCTTTCGCAGTGTTCGCGAGAAGCGATGCGATCCTAGCTAATAACCGCAAAAGAAGAAGCAAATAATAATATATAATAACTCCTTACCATCTATATAATAGTTTCCGACCATATATTATCGAAATTCATAATTCGTTGATCTCATGAAGAGTGGCAAAATACTTCCTACCAGTACATCCAAATTAAATTACTTCAACCTGCAGCAAGATTTTTGGTCTATAATCAACTATTTTTTTTGAAGATGTTTTGTTCATTGATCTCATCCATGGTCTTATCCACATCATCGACTGCCACACCAATTTTTAAGATGTTTTGTAATTTTAATCTTCTACACAAACAAATTACTGTAATTATACAATATGCATATGGCGATAACATGTGAAAATATCATAAACATGTAATTATTATATAGTTTACTGACATATTTGTGACCACTGTTCAAAAAGTACAGACATATTTGCGTTATTTTAAGTGATATTATGAATATATTGCTAAAAAATGCAGTTGAAAATATTCGGGAAGGGCTCAAGCACGGCCTTGGGCCAACATTTAGTCCGGGTAGTGACTGGGCCCAATAACTTTGATCAGATTGCAACGGCTTAAAAGGGAGCTAGGAGGCCCCACAGGCAGCCCATTCAGTGGTGGCGGTCCAGCCGTTGAAGGAGATCGACCGAAAGCGTGAACAAGTGAGCGAGTGTGGTGGTGGAGGAAAGTGATGGGGATGGTGGTGAGGAGCGGGAGGCAGAAGACAGGATTGATAACTTCAGTAGTAAGAAGCAGAGGTCTAAGTCATTTTCTCAAGTCTCCGTCGTCTCTGCTCTCTCTTGATCTCCCCGACAATTGGGTTCCCCCTCCAACTATTTTCCTCCTCCTCCTGCTTTGTCCCCTATTTGTAAGCTTTTCATCTTCATTTTATTGTTCCTTTAACTTACTTGAGAGAATGATCAATAATTGATTATATTTTTACTAATGTCCCTCCTATTACCAGCAGACAGGAAACAGGGTGCTGTCGTAAATGACGGCAAAATGATAGCCGATTAAATTCGATCGAGAATAGGCAGCCAAGTAAGGTGGATGAAGGAATCAGTTGGTAAAGTCCCTGGCTTGGCTGTAGTTTTAGTTGGGGAGAGAAGGGACTCTCAAATTTATGTCTGCAACAAGATTAAAGCTTGTGAAGAAGTTGGAATCAAGTCTCTCGTTGCTGAGCTTCCCGACTATTCCTCAGAAGATTTGCTTCTTGATGCTATTTCAAAATTCAATAATGATCCATCCATTCATGGTATTCTCGTGCAGCTCCCACTCCCACAAGTAATGTCCACTTTTACCATCAAGATGCAAACTTTTCCGTCTTTTCATTGCTCACCTCTAACATAAACATGCAAATGATGCTCTTTTGCTTCAAATCTATTCATTTCCAATGCCTTCTGTTTATCTTTTTTGGTCAGTAATGCCTTCTGTTTGTCTAAG
>CAODLS010879461.1:0-24746 GCA_948243855.1 Flueggea neowawraea
AGTGAAATTATAATATCTCAATTATCAATTCTAACTCATGTTATACCAATTGACGCAATAAGCAATCATTCGGACAATTAGTTAATCATCACGATCTCTTAATGATTCTTAACTAACCCGATATTTATAGGTCTATTATGCCACAATTCTCATTACACACATAACACAAATAACCTAATTCAATCTCTCTATTATAATTAGAACAAGTAAATTCAATAAACATCACAAAGCTTAATATTAAACCCAAAAGATCAACATAAAAGGAATGCTTCAAGAGTTAATTCCTACAAAATATTTAGCTATCCATAGAAATAAAAGGAAACAAAACAACAACAATACTCATTTTCATCAAATAAAGTAAAAGCTAGAAAGGAGAAAGAAGAACTCTATAGTCGTTGCTTGAACTCTTCTTCTTGCCTTCATCTTCAAGACCTCCCTCTTGCTCCATTTCTAAATGAAAGGAGTTGAAATTGTGATAGAGTTGTGTTGTGACTTGTGTTGTAGGATGATGATGATGATATCCTTCCAAGAGAGGGGTTTTTATAGTCTTCTTCTAAGGTGTCATCTTAATTTGTCATATTGAATGAGTTTTGGTGCACCTTAGATAGGTTACAAATGAGTCACCCTTCAGTTTCTCCAAGCAAAAATCGTCATTACCAGTTGCCCAGTTCCTCTCAGTTAAGACAAATATCTCAGTCGAGACATTGCATCAGTCCTTCCTTTTCTCACAGTTGAGACTTTTCCTCAAGTGAGACAAAATCTGTGCACATCAATATTATATTTAAATTGTTTCTTTAAGATATGTCACCTACACCAAATTTCACATAAGTAACCTCCAACATCCACTTTTTGACCAATTAAAACCATAATTAAAAATCACTATTAAACACATTAAAATAGATAATAACTTAAAACAACCATAAAGACATATTTATTCTAAAGCTAATTCTTACAACCCACTAATTCACACATTAACATATAAAACAAAACATTAACACACATTAACCACCAACAAAATTAACCAAATTTTACAATTATCACATATCAAAACGTACAAAGGCCTAAAATTCCAACAATGTAACCGGCGTTGTTGTATGCAAAGCAAGATCAGAGTCGATGCTCAGTAGCAACTTTGTGATCTCTACGTCTCCTTTGACAGAAGCAAGGTGCAACACCCAAAATCCATTCTTGTCGACTTTGTGTGCAAATACCAAAGTTCGGACGCAATTGTAGCATCTTTTTTACATTATCTGAAGAGTTTTTTTTTCTTTCTTTTTTAGAATAACTTGTACTATCATTAATTCAAAATAGCAGTGCAATTGTCCAATGACAACCAGACTTAAATTTGCTTGCTCTAATAAGAAGATGAGCAGCACGAACGAGTAAAACGTATTAAAGCATCACAAATGCATTGCGATTAACAAACGAGAGGCTTGGTTGAGACAACTTTTGTTATTTTAACTCAAGTCTTGTTCACTAAAATGTTTTGCTAATTTATCAAACTGCTCTTTTAAGTATTAAAGTAAACCTAGTTTAGTAAACTGTATTGAATTAAGACAACTCAAAGCACCTTGTATTTTTCATTGAACTTTAAATTGAAAAATATATAAAACGTTTGATGACGTAGCATAATATCGTGAACAAAGTTTTCCACGTTAACTAAGGGCAGAGGCAAGGGCGGCGCCACCCATTGTCTCTTGCAGAACCTCCATGATGGGTGGTGGCCGCCCCTGGTTTTGGGGAAGAGAAGACCCCAAGTGAAGTAGACGAAAAGACTCCCTGGTCATCCATCACTCTTGCCTGATGACATCATGGATAAACCTGCAGCAACAACATTGCCAACATAATGAATATATAGAAATTTCAAGAGGTACACTCAAAAGAATAATCATGGTTAGAAAGAAGAAAGAATGCTTTACCTGGCCACGGTCCTCGCTGAAGCTTACAGTGCTAACTTTGAATTCCCCTCTGCTGGTGGTTAACTCATCAAGCATCTCAGCATCGTAAACTTCCACTTTTCGATCCTCATTTATAGGCGCCTCTCTTTCCTGAAAAAATGCAACCTTGTTGTCGTAGCTCTGAAGAACATTTCAGAGATTCGAGTGGTGGGGAACAGGCTGTTTACCTTGAAAGAAAGGCTGAAAGACAGTATCGGGGCACCGGTAATTTCCTCGTATTCAGCAGCATCGAGTTCACGCAAATGATTCGGTTTGAACAGTTTGGTAAGAATGTGTTGTCTTATGCCGATGAGAATGAAGAATGGTAATGGAAACAAAATTCCAGCAATTGGAATCCATGTCACACCGAAACAGACCAGGAAGTAGACGATTTGGAAGATCGTAAATGCAACAATGTATTTGAACGGAACAGATTCCACAAAAGAAGCATGAACGCTTTCCAATACCCTGGAAGAAGGGATCATGAATTAGTAGCATAACAGGATTTGTAATAGATGTACATAATGTTAAGACTCAAGAGTCAAAATCAGGCATAACTTACTTGTATCGCCGGCCTGGCATGATAAAGAGAAGCAGCATTCTCTCCCAGAATTGATTCCCTGGAAGACTATCAATGGCCATGTAAGCAAAATATCCCCAAAGGACAGATGTTGATATCAGCTTTATTGCTGGCATAGCAAAAACTGATGCTGCCACCAGGAATGACTGCAACAAATTGCTCAATCTTTGCTCATTGACTAGAACCGGCAAGTGAGCATCAATGTGCTTATCAGGATCAAAATTATCCTTTGAATTTCCCTCCTCATTTTGACCCTTAAGGACTGCCTTCTTTAGGTCTTCTAGCACTCTAGCCAAATTAGTCTGCATTAATTGCAGAGACTAATTGATTTAGTACTGTAATACTAAGCAACTCGGATTTGATGATGATGGAACTACGAGACCAGTGAATAGAGGGCTTACAAGAGGACTTTTGTCGATCTCTAAGAACAAATCTTCCATCTTTCCGTAGATTTCAGAGTTGCTGGCTTTCTTCCTGATACTTTCTTTAGCACTCTCCACCATCTTCCTCCGGATTAGCTGTAAATGTTCAGTTAAATTTATAAGCACATAATGTGTCACAACCAGAGGCATTTCATGAAGTTTACGTTGTCTATTCTATAAATTAACCTGTTTTTTAAGAACTGCGAGGCTCTTAGTGTGCATAGGAGACTGCCGCAGGACTCCATTGGAAGGAGGTAGACCAATCAATCCACAGATCAAAGTCTGAAACCAAGCAGTTAATGGTGAAGGAAACTTGTAGTGAAATTTTTGATGCTTTAAAAGCCAGAATTAATATTTTTCAAAAGGCGTGTACCATGACAGCCAGCAATAAGATGTCATAATGGTAAGCAGAGGGGTTTTTGAGGTTGAACTCTTTCTGTTGTGCCAATTGAGATGCAACACTGTGGTCGAAAAAGTAGATACCTGCAATCATCACTGCTGGAATGAAAGCAGCAAAAATGTATGCTGGAGGGACATTCCCCATATCTTGCAATTTGATGATCAAGATAATGCGTATTAACATCATGAAGTGTCAGAACCTGACAAATTGGAGACAAATAATTATGGGACTGTAATTTGAAAAGAATAAATGAATTTCTCCATCACTAATCAAGATAAAATTAGTTTTTTGGTAGAATTGGGTTACCTTGATTACAGACCAGTGCTGCAAAGATGCAGAATCCCATGGGAGATGACTAAAAAGCCTTCTTGGAACTCAAGAAGGAACTTTGCTTGGTGCACTAATGAAAGTGCTGTCCACACCACAACCATTAATGGAACTCCATAGTCTGCAATGAAACTTCTAAACCACCCTGAAAAATTTCCAGAAAAGTTTTTCAATATTCCTGGTATCAATGTCAATTTCTTATCACAAAAGTTTCTAACTGCACTGCACAAACCTGTGCCATACCACCATGATCTTGCCCTTCTGCTTTTTAAGGCAGTGTAAAGTAGACCAAAAGTGAATATGATTCCCAACAACCCATTAGTGTAGAGCCACTGAAACTGATAGTTCTCTAAACTTGGGTCTTCGGCTTTGGGAATTCCAAACTCTTTCACTATTCCCTGCAATCCAAGTATCCAACATCAAGTTTACTGAAATAATACTCATCAAATAGCTTTCAATAAATCAAATTTATGTTGTACGATTTAAACTTACCTTGATAGCTTCTTGTATGAATAAAACAGCAATCAACATGCCAAAAAGTTCACCTGCAATCCTAGTAAATCTGTTGACTATAGCACAGGCATTAAACACTGCCAGAAGAGCTAGCAAAAGAGCCGTCCATACACAAACCCTGCAGAGTTCACATTCACATAAGAGAAAAATAGAACTAAATAACAACTTCACGTTAAAGATTTTGATTAAATGACAACGGCCAATTCCTGCTACCATCCGGCTCATGCCAAGAAGAGCTTCTGTCCCAAATCTTGTCGTCCTTTGGTAAAGTTGTACAAGTAAGTGTACATTAAGACAGCAGGTTCTGCAACTCCTAGGATTAAGAGAGGTTGTCCTCCAAATATTGAGTGAATGATTCCACAAAGAGCAGTAGACGCCAATGTTTCGACAGTGCGCAAGCTTCCATCTATAAACAGAAAATTTTTAAGTTGCACATTTATACATATTGATTAAAGTTGAACTCTTTAATTATATTCATTAATAAAGGAAAAAAAAAACCTGTATCTCTACTGAGTTGCTCTCCGAAGGCAATAACAGAAAGTGCAGAAGCAAAGAAGATATAGGTGGTCGGTGCCAATATCCTGCCATTTTTTTTAAAAAACATTTACATTAGCATTTGAGAAAACAAGAGTTTCAAAGGTTGTTACAAGACTATAGATGATTCCTGTTTAGTACCCGAGTCCCGAACGAAAACCGGCAGTCCAGTCTTGTTTATAACAAGCTGCTCTTCCTCTGACATCATTTACGATTCCTCTAAATGGAGTTTTGAGAAACTCCATCTCTATTACAAATACAATCCAAGAAAGGAAAGAATTATAATTAACATATGCAGAGGTGAAAAAGCTGAAACAATTGAAACATGCAAAAGAAATTTACACTGAACAACACTAAATTCATGAAACAGAATATGCTCAGTAAGAGTGAAAGGCTTGTTATTTTGGTTTCCAAGAAAAAAGTGAAGAAGGTGGCTATTGAAGAACATACACAGATTGTAAAGAATGACCAGAGGAGACGAGATGAAGACGGTTTGGGAAATGCAGAGAATGAAGGGTAGAGATGCTACAGTTGGCGGGTTGGAGTAGTGGAAGACTCAGAGGCAAACTTTGAAACACGTCTCGTAGACAGACAAGAGGAAGAACTCAAGTGTTTCTCTTCTCTTTTAGACGTCAATTAATGCTTGTGGTTACAATTTGCCTCTCTACTTCTACTGGTGCTAGATGGTTTTATTTTGATTTTTTTTGGCATATTGAAGTTAAGTAAAATTTATCTCAATTTAAAAAAAACTACTAAACTATCTATTTTTAATATATTAAATGCTTTTAAGGAATAATTTAGTAAATTCGCAAGAACATTTAAATAGGCTGACGTGAGCTAAAGACAAAAAAACTTATCTCAACTTAACCAAATATGATGTTATCTTTGGCCAAGTCAACTTAATTGAGCTAGTTAGAGTTTGATGCCACTTGTGTCTTGAACCAGTTTAACTAAATTGGTATACAAGTGGGTAAAACAACAAAAAAAAATCCACTTTTTTCATCCTTCCACAACTGAATGGAAAGATGAAATCATGTACTTGATATACATAATTGTATGGAGCCCTTCTTTTTTTTTTACTAGATAAAGGAAAATCGGAGGCGACCAGTAGTATCATACTCCTGCTGGGCGTTACTATGCAGGCATTACCTCCCCGTTACGGAATGTTCTAGAGCCATAGTTACACTGGCAGCAGACTTGGGTCCATGCACTAGTGCGGTCACCGTAGCACCACAGTGAGACAAGCTTCCAGGGAGGCATATTGCTTTATTGCGCGACACGGGTCCTCGACTTTCAGGGCTACCTGATTTAACGCCGCTCCCACTTGAACCCACGCCTCGTGAACAACAGTCACGCCCCCTTCCGCCAGACTACCCTCACGGGGTAATTGTATGGAGCCCTTCATTCCACCTGCTGATAGCAATTGAATTACAGAAACTAATAAAACCTTAATTTCACTTCCACAAAAATATTTTGTGGGTTACAAATAGAATATAGAAAAACATAAGAGCATTCCAAAATTTCTGAATTAATACAGACAACAAATTATTACTACAGATATAAATAAGATGCTAGCAGTGCAATCCAAAAGCTGCATTACCTTTCAGCTTACTGGTTTTTTCTGCACTTGGGACCAGAAGTTCCCCTCGGGACACACTTGCTACTACTCACAAACCTAAATAATAACATTCTAAGCCCTTAATTGATATGGCATATGTTTACAATGCATGCATAATTACATACATACATATACATACAGGTGAAAATCTTGATGCATTTACATCTGTGGCTTTCATATTCTGAGAGATGATTCTAAATGTTTAAGCCATCAATCACATCTGGGAATGTCAACGTCGAATTCTTCTTAGTTTCTGCTGCTGATAACTTGCTCCATTACATTTGGAATAATTATCAGTTATCATCACTGCCGTGGTCGTCGTCGTCATCATCATTATCTTGCTTCACATTAGTCCATGATAAACCATCCTTCACACTGCAGGACGAATGACGTCCTCTGGATAAATCTGCAAACACAATGAATGTACACAAACTTCAGTAGTTGCACTCAAAACATAATCATGTACAGAAACTTCAGTAGTTGCACTCAAAACATAATCATGGAAAGAAAAAAAGAAAGAATGCTTTACCTTGTCACGGTTGTCTTCTGTGAAGCTTACAGTTCTAACCTTCAATTCTCCTCTGCTGGTGATTAACTCATCTAGCATCTCAGAATCACAAACTTCCACTCTTACTTCCTCATTTATAGTTGCTTCTCTTTCCTGATCAATGCCACAGATTGTTATTATGGACTATGAAGAACATTCCGTGGACATCTATATACATTATTTCCACTATACGAAATAAAGACTAATAATGCATATAATGTATATAGATGACCATACATTACATGGTTCTAAGAGATTTTTTTTAAAAAAAATTGGAGCCTCCAGAATCAGTGTACATGGTTCTAAGAGATTAAAGCATGTGGTCATTATATACATTATTAAGTCTAATAATGTATATAAATATAGATGTCCGCCGTCATTTTCAATCAAACAATGCACGTATTAGTCAGGTTGTCTTTTGGTTGAAAATGACGGTCGGAAAATAAGTTTAACGGAAAATCATTAACGGTATTAATAAACACTAATAACATTCAAACTAGAGAAAACGATTTTCTTATATATAATAATTAGTTAGATTTATAAAAATAATCATAAATTGTTTGATCACTCATAATAATTAATATTATGCATTTAGCTGAAAAACAATATCTAATTGATCAAAAAAGAAAAACAATATCCAAAATTATTTTGACATACCATCGGCGACGTACAAATTCGACAACGGTAAACGGCAATCACGCATCAGAAACCACATGTTAGCACTATCCACCAACTAGAAAATCCACCATTATTCGTCCAACAACAAAAACAAAATGTTTGAGGAAGTAAGTAATTTCGGACGCAAAATAAAACATAATGCGATCAACGCTTCTAAACAACATGCATTAAGTACCATGATTTGGAATAACCCTCGGCTTTTAGCTTGTTTGGATGGAGGTTTTAGAGCTTGCGGGAGTTGTATAAGGTTTTAAAACCTCTAACTCAATCCTTTTTTTTTTCTAAAGCAATTCAACCCTTATTTGGGAAGAAAGTTCTTAAAGTCTAAAGAAGGCAAATTTTTTACAGATGTTTCTGAAAACCTCAAGAATCTCTTGATTATCAACCTACCAAATTCAATTAAATTTTTAGCTTTTTATGCATTTTCCAAAGTTTAATTTGTTTGATTTTAGTATATTGAGTAGTAAAAAAACAGATGTCTTGCAGAAAATAACACATTAGACCAAACAATCCCTTTGTTAGTATGGCTAGGTGACATAGCGGAAGCAATCAATCAATCGCTAACGTTGAGTTGCGCACGACTACCAAGAATTGGGCATCCAAAACTCAAAATTCTAGGAAAAATGTCGGATAATTTTATTGATATGCAAACCTGCCAAATCCGGCTTAAACGAAAGCTTTAAATAGTATTCCAAAACCCTAATTTGAAAAAGACAAAAAAATAACCGCACTAAAAATAAAAAATCTTCTGGGCCTTTGTTCTTGAAAAACGGTTCTCAAGTGGTGCTTCTCGAAGAATCGAACGGTCGTCGAAACAAAATTTGAGAAGGGTGAAAAATTGTACGGGATTCGGTGTCGCCTAATGGATTAAGACTTTCACATGTGCTAATCGAATGATTGTAGCAAATAAAGAAACAATGAATAAAATAAGACTGAATGCTTGGAATTAAATCTAAGAGATAATTCGCGAGCTTACACTTGACTCAAAAAAATCTATCGAGGGCATGATCAATGCAAACAAGACGAACTCAAATATTTGCACTAAAAAAGAACTATGCTACTTGAAGTAGAACTTGCAGAAAAATAAAGATAATAACGGGTGTTGATTTGTGCGTCCTTTGTCCTGTAGTGATTCCCCTTTTTTATATTTGATTTTCCCGTTCAAATAGCCATGTTTTCTCTCCACGTCTTCCATTTCTGAGAAGCCTCGTGTTTTCTCTTCGATGATGTGCCCCGAAAAAACCTCTATGTCAATCATGTGCTTCGTAAATTGCTCCACGTCTCCCTGTGAACCATTGTGGAAGAGTGCCCTAATTTCTAGGCTAAGCCCACGTTTTACTCCCTTCCGAATGAGTCGCTTCAAAGGTTGCTCCTCTCGGCTCTCTGCCTTTCGAAGTCTGGAGGCGTGTTCTTCAAGTTAAGTCACACGCCACATACTTTGCCTACGTCAGACTCCCTGACACTTCGAGTATGCCTCGTTTATCGCAATATCAGCCCAACCTACAACTTCCACGTGTGTTCATCATGATGTGCATTTATTGCAGGTAACAACCTCTTAAAAAGCCTTAAACAACATTTTTTTGGGCTTGAAACTGGGTCATTACGGGAAAATATAGATCTCTGAATAAGTTTCGATTTGATATATTATGAGCCTCATAACTCCATCGGTATAAAAAATTATGGCCCTTTAAAGCATTGTCGTGAGCTCTAGCCTTCTTTTCCAAATCCATCCATGAACTTTAAGGCTATTTGATCCGCAATTCCGCATTATTAGGTATGGCCAAAATGTTGGTATCAACTAAGATTCGCACCTTTAGGAGGTCGACTTCAAGGCCAACCGCATGCGGGGTTTTCCGAGCCATTCGTCAATCGGTGGGCAATACTTGTTTGATGGTTGCTGCCAACTCTAGTAACCTTTTTTTTTCCCGGGCCAATTGTAGTAAACATGCAACAATATTTTATATTTTGTACTTGGGAATTTTTGTTGGGTTGTCCGTCCAAAAGGGACTATCATATAAAAACAAAAATGAAAACAAGGAGAAAGTCAACTCTCCGAAATTTGCTTAACGTGCATGGTAAAATAAATGACAAAGTCAAGCCTTGATTAAGTGCCGTGGAAAAAAGTGTTGTTTCTAAATTATTGTAGTTAAAATTAAATAATTATTTAGTAAAAATAAAAAGTTGCAATTAGAGACAAAAATTTTTATAATATAAATAAAAATCTTTCTTGTAAATTATTTATATAATAAAAATCTTTCTTGTAAATTAAAATATATATTTATATTAAATACATATGTATTTAATATGTATTTATATTAAATAATAAAATATGTATTTTTTAAACTTTATAATATAATACTAACTAATGTGCTTCAAAGCAATCATTTTTTGACAAAACAGCAAATACATGCTTTGTCAAAAAATTGTTTTTTCACCAAAAACTTGTTGGTCTTAAAGATGGAGGCTATCCAAGAGAGGGTGAATTAGATTTTGAGCAAGTTTAAAACTTTGTTGAAAATTATTTGCAAATCAAAACAAACAACAAAGTTTCTACAAGTTCTTTTGAACACAAAACAGAATATCAATGCGGAAGCAATTCAAAACCAAAAATTTAATCCACACACAATATAATATAATTGCAATGGAAAGTAATTGAGTTGAGGAAAGAGAAAATAAATCTGATTTACAGTGGTTCAGTTCTTTTTGACCTATGTCAACTCCTTTAGCACTCCTAGAGAATTTCAATCCATTGTTTTCTCAATTCTGGGTGGAGAGAAATCGTTACACTTCTTGTTTTTACGGGCTAACAAGAAAACCATTACACCTCTTGTTTTTGCGAGCTAAACAAGGAAACCGCTACAACGTCTAATATTTGCAGGAAACAAACTACGAAACCTACACTCTCTTGTTTTTCCAAAGAAACAAAATAAGGAAAACCTCAAACCCTTGTTTTCTAAGGCTCAACATGAAAACATATCTAAACCTCAATCAAATACTTTGATTGTCACAATTTATGTTCCCAAACACAGATTAAATGCTCAACCAACCCAAGAATGATCGCAAATAAAAATAGCAAAGTCAGTATAAAATAGAGAATGAGAGAAATAAAGACAAAAAAATGTGTGCAGGGATTCTCTCACTTCTTCTGATGTTGAAAACGTCTATTTATAGGCTTCTTGAAGTTTGTGACAATTGGAATCAAGAATATAGTTGTTGTGAAACAAATCCAATTTTTTCTCAAATATGACGTCATCAACCTTTACGTGCGTTACTTTTGCTTACGTGCGTAAGTGCTTCATTCATCAGAGTTATGCATGCATAGCTTCAGTTATGTGTTGATCACTCTGAAATCAATCTTCATTGGATTGCACAATTTCACTTCTACTTGCTTAAACAAAGCATTGCATCAGTAGACTCTGATTTTTACGCGATTAAGCTTGAAAAGTAATGTGTGTTGCGAAAGATCAAGATTGCACCTTTAATTCTCTAAGTCAGTGTATCAGGAATATTCAAATTCAAATCCCAAGGAGCGTCATGAAGGCTATCAATCCTTGTCATGTAGCACCTTACGTGCGTAGTGTATTTTTGTGTGCGCAAAACTCAACTTCTCAAAAGATCACAGATTTATCCTTCTACATGCCTTTTTTCAATCTTCTACGTGCTATCATTACGTGCATAGAGTTCATCTCACGTGCGTAGAAGAAATTTCAGATCTAGCCCAGCTAACGAGACTCGTGTCAGGAAGAGAAACAGATGTCAACATTCATTCTCGCTTTATCAATTACGCGCTTAGTGTAATATATTGATTTTTTCCGAATATTTATTTCGGTAATTTCCGTTGAATTTTTTTTTTCGAATTAATTATTTTTGACGGATTAATTTTAATTTGAAGTATTAATTAAATAATTAATGATAATTTGGAGTGTTAAATTTTGTTTTATGTTAATGAAATTTTTGAAGTGTATTGAAGAGTTATATTAAGTGAAAATTGGAAAAAGAAAATTAATTGGAAGAAAAAGAAGTGGTGACCGAACTACAAGTTGTATGTGCTTTTAATGAAATGGCAAGTTGTTTATGTCATTGGCGTTATCGTCTGTGGGTTGTTATTGTCGTTCGCGCGTGTGCTGGGAAAACGACGTCGTTTTGTTCTGCCCAAAACGCACTGTTTTGTTAAAGAGGAAACAGAGTCGTTTTGCATTTTCATTTTAAAACACAGATTTCTTTCTTCTTCGTCCCTTGTTCTTGATTTTCTTCTTCATTTCAAAACCCAGAAAAAAAAAACAACCAAGCCTAACTCTCTTTCTCTCCCGATTTTCTCCTCTCTCTCTCTCCACCTCTCCATCATTTCTCTCTTCAAAATAAGGTGAGATTATGCGTCCATGATCATTGATGTTGCATATTTATTGTTTTATTTTCCTCGGTTTGAAGTTGGGTTCAGTTGGAGCTTAACTTCGATTTTTGGAGCATTTCTTTGGACATATTTGAGTGGTTTTCGTTGGATCTAGCTTGGAGAAACTTGGAAGAACATGAATCTAACTTGAAAATGGTGGATTGGATGATTTTTTTGAAACGGTTTTTTTATCCGAATTGTTCAAGGACGGGTTTTGATGTTAGTTTTGTTAAACCGACGATAGATTCAAGTTCTATGGACAATTCTAAGTGGGTTGGATGGATTGAAAATGTTGGGTCTCAATCGATTCAGGATTAGGAACCATTTGATGTGGTTTTATAACAAAAGGACCAAAGTTATAATTTTCCCTATTTCAGAATACATTAAGGACAAATCTGATATTTTACATTCTGTGACATAATTGTAATTTTTTGTAAGTATAGTGGAATTTTGTAATTTTCATAAATTGAAGGATTTAATTATAAATTTAAAATACTTAGAGGACTAATTTATAAATTCTAAAAATTTTGGAGACTAAGTCATAATTTTTTCGAGGTGTTAGGGACTAAAATATAATTTTATAAAAGTCAGGGACTTAATTGTAATTTTATGTAGATTTCGAGTTTCGAGACTTGAACGATAGATATTCCACCTACATAGGTTTTTCGACATCGAACAAATATCTACAGTTACATTTGCATTTCATATATTCAGTATTGTCACAGTTACCGTGTTTGATCCCAATGGGATAAATTTATGTTTTCAATTTTGCTCGATTTTCGAGGTGATCAGCCATTCACCGGTGGATCGTGAGTTGAATTATTAGTTCGATGTCCAGTGAGTATGAATACAACTTCAGACACATAGGTTGTATCTTGTGAACCTTATATGTTTTGATATGTCTGACTTTTGTACGAAATTTGTTTGAAAATTATTTTTTTTCTAAGATAAATGTTTTGTTCTAAAATAAGATTTTTTTTTGAATTTAAGTATATTTTTAAATAAATATTTTGTTTTGATATTTATTATGAAATTCATAAATATTCTGTTTTGTATTTTTACATAGTTTTGTAATAATTATTCTGATTTTCTGAAATTAGACATATTTTATGCAATACGTTTTCTCTTTGAATACCAGTGTTTTTTTTATATTACTATTCTATTTAGTAATCTGATTCTGATTTCTAATATATATATTTAAACAAATATTATATATATATTATGTAGAATAAATATCTGATTTGCATGCTTGTTTGATCTAAAATTTATTAATTTATTTAATCTGACTTTGGGACACCTATGCTATAGGGATAAGCGTAGTCATTGATATACCATTATGAAGGGTCCAGTTACCAGGGTAAGATGGTAACTATGTGTCTAGATTACACATGTAAGCTATGATTTCTAGTCTTAATAGTCCGCTAATGAGTTGAGGTCTAATAATATATGATTTGAGTCTGATTCTCGTCTCGTTGTCTAATTATTTTATATATATATATATATATTGGTATAAACATATTGTCTAACTGTATGACGTTTACTCTAGTTGTAAATATTTTGGGAAATGTATTATGAAAATTATTATATATTTGAATCTGCATTTATTTAACTCTTTCATTTGATTTGGTTTTTATTACTTTTTAAATGTTTTGTTCTATAGTAAATATTTTGGAAATAAAATATTTTATTTGATTTATTTATTTAATTCGTTTGACTATTTACTGTCTGTTTTGTTTTGCAAAGAATTTCAAAAGGAATTTTTGAATTATTATTTGTAGAAATACAAGTGTATACTAATAGTATACAATGTATACATGTATGTGGTATTTCTGAAATGCTTTTAAAACGATTTCTGTGAGGCACGTAAGAGACGATATCGAATGTTATCTCTCAATGGGTTATGACCCCTTTATTTTTCTTGTTTTGTTTTGTTTTTTAAACTTATATTTCAGGTTATGTTGATAGCAGTTATATGATATTCCGCACCCAGTGAGACATTCTTGTCAGCAGTGAGTGTCCTATTGTTCGGGTCCTATATTATCTGGTTTGTTAGAAGCTACACACTGGGTTATCTGTAAGTTATGGTTTTGTATTTAATATTTTTTAGTCTTTAAATATTTTATTTATAAATATTTATTTTGTATTTCGATATTATAATAATATTTTATTCTATTATTTAAGAATATTTTTTTAAATTTTTAGCTATTAAGCTGTTGTAATTTGATTACTAGGTTGTTTATTAATGAATAGTTTTTTGGTATAAGTTTTGTACTCTGAAGCTTGTGCGAGATAAGTCGAACTTATTTAGTCGGTTTGCCTTGTACGTCAATCTTGGCCCGATTTTGAGTCCACCTTCATTATGTGTATAATGCATGTAATTCGACCTTTTGCACCAAATTTTCAACATCTATATTTTATGGATGCTTTATTATCATTATTATGAAAACTAGACTCAACAAAACTCTGTTACCAAAAAGTGTCATCGAATTTTGCCAAACGACTAAAATGGTAGCTAGCAGACAAAAGCCGCTGTAAATTTTGCAAACAACAATATCATAAACGTACCATTATTTTGTAAAACTTTTAGTTCCACTATAGCTAGGAGGCTGGCCTCAATTCTCTCCAACCCATCTTTTGAGATCCAAATATCGTCTCTCACCTCTGTATTTAGGACATTCACGATGTATTATATTCATTTGAGTATAATTGTTATATTATATTAATTTTTTATTAATTTTTTTTTTATTAAATTCTTTTTCATTATTATTATACTATTTTTTATACTCTATCATGAGACTCACAATCACTTAATTCTTCATTTAATTCATTTATAATATACAATTCACAATAAACATATTTATTTTAACATAATAATTTTATTTAATGTTAAATAAATTATATTTCCAAAATTATACTTTAAATTATTTTGGATAAATTAAATATGCGAATATTTTGAAAATAATAATTTTTACAAATTAGTGTCGAGTGAGTAAATATTAAAAAAATCATAGGTTAAAAGATAACTACACTTAAAAATTAATTATATTTGATAGCATAAAACAATAAAATACATTAAGTAAATGATTACAAATTCATTAAGAAAATGATTTAAATAAGAAAAATTACATTGAAAATAATGTAATACATTAACTTAAAGTACATTGCTTAATTATATAAAATCCTAAAATATATTAACTATAATAATACCTAGATTAAAAATAAAATACAAAACCATAAACTACATGCCATGTTTTTTTTGATAACTTCACAATTTTTTTGTGTGCATTTTAAGTTGTTCAGGAGTCATGGTCAAAATATCCCTCAGCAATAAATCAAATTCGACTAGTTGTTTTAATTCTGCTCCAACTTGTATTTTGACTTCCAACTTTTTTGTGAGTTTGGCCAACATTGGGTCTGAAACACGGGCGATGTTTCTCCAATGTCATTTGCTTTCCCCTTCCACTTTGACTTGGCCTTTTCCTTTGTTGTTTTTTGGCTGATTGGACGCACTTCGACTGCATCTTCCTCGACTTCCACACTTGTATCGGCATTTGAAGAATTTGTATACGCACCACTTTTATCATTTTTTGTCCTTTTCGATGACTTAGAAATAGGTAAAATCAGCTGCCACTTCGGATCATCTTTGAGCATTACCCAAACGAGCTTGTGCGTGAAATGTTTTCTTTGACTTTCATAGTACAGTTCACAAGCATGTTGTTTGATTTGGTCGTCGCTCCAACCACTTCAATGCTCACCCAACAATCGGTTGTAAAATTTGTTAAATTCATTAACCTGTGAAAGCAGCCAATACCAATGTTGTTTGACGCTTGTACGTGTTCTTTTAGGACTAGATTTTTTATGCTTGTTGAAATAATCACAAATCCTTTTCCAAAATGCTTTCTCGGTTTGTCAATCTTCGACAAAACTGTCGCATGAAATAGTACTCCAAGTTTTCACGAGCATTTGATCGTCATCTGGTGCTCACGATTCGCCCTCATCTAAATTGTGTGGTTCATTCAAATTAAAACTTTCTCTTCGTGGTTGAACATATATTGAGGGCCTTTGAGAATCAGACACCAAACATGGATCAGACGCATTTGAAGTGCGAGATGTCATATCTAATGGTGGACTAGTTGAAATCTTTAGTGGAAAGTAAGGATAGGTAAAAAAATTTTGAATTTTGATTGTAAAAATTTGGTGGAAAAAAAAAAGGATATGATGACATATTGGGTGCATGTTGAGAGTATGAAAAATTTTTGTGAATATAATAGGTATGAGAGGTTTGGAGAATTTTGAAAATTAGGTGGAAAAAAATCATATATATAGTTTCGAGAATTTGACGTATTGTTTGGATTTGGGTTTTGGGAGAAAAATTGATCATGATTTGGATCTATTTGACAAAAAAAGGAAAAATTATAATTGAGATTGTGTGTGTTTGATAGGAGAAGAGAGAAAAATGAAATTGAAATTGTATGTAAAAGAGAAATGAAGTGAAGATAGAGTAGATGAAAAAAGTGGATTTTTATCATTTAAAAAAAAAAAGATGCAACGTTCCCATCAAAATAAAAATTAAATTTTTTTAAGGCTCCAACAGTTATTTTGACGTTAACATTTTTTTTTTAAAAAAAGGAAAGCTGCACCTGGGCCCATCTTATGCTGCCACTCCCCTGGACTCAATGGGAACTCATTGAGTCACCATTGGAGTTACTCTTAGGTTCAACTTTTAGTTAGGCGTAATCGTAGTTCTACTAACTTCACAAACCCACCGTTATTAAGGCCCAAATAAAAGAAACAATGACAACGAGGCAACAACAAGAGTTGGCAAAGTAAAGTCGTAAGCTGTGACACTGAGAAACCAAAAAAATATTATTCTTTTCATCTCATAAAAATAATTAAATTTATTATTTTACATAAATTTAAAAAATTAATTAAAATTATTAATTTTAATAAAAAAATTTAAAAATATATTTATAATTATCTAATGAATAATTAATAATATAATTTATTATATATTTAAATAATAATAATAATATAATGTAACATAATTATTAATTTTAAAAATAAAAAAATTTATAATTTAAGAAGGACTAAAATAAAAACTTTGTCTACCTTTATGTTAGAGAAGTGTACAATAATAACAACGTGCAATAGCTAATTATGTTTGTTTTCTTTGCATCGAAACCCAACAAGTCAATGGACACTACAATTGAAATCAACCCTCCTCGTATCACCCACATAAGGTGATAACTCTCATGCCCAGACCTTTCATGCGAGTCATCCACACACAGTTGCCATCCGCTTAAAGTTAATTTTATATATATTTGTTCATTCGTAAACAAATGTGTTTCCGCGTTTTAGTGATTTAATTCTCCATTCTGACAACTAATTCACAAAATGTCAACGCAGACAAGAAGTCTGCTAATGGCTTTTCCCCTGCTGGCCTCATTTAGCTTATAATCCGAGTTTTTCCTGGGGGAATTCCTAGGTTCCTAGGAAGAAGCAATGAAGACCCAGAAATGGCACTTGCAGCTTTCTTTTCTGGTGTTTTCTTATGTTCTGTCTCCAATAGCTTCACCTAATTTAGATGTTCCTTCTCATGGTAGGTTCATGCGTTCCTAGTTAATTATACCCTGATTTGAGTTCATTTTTATTCAGTAAAAGCTTGTGTTATGTGGATTTAGGATGCTATTGGAATGTGAGTTGTCAAGAAAGATGGTGGGGAGTTTGTGGAATGGGACATGCAATCCCCGGTCAGTCAAGTGATTGCGAGGGTTTATGTCCTCAGCCTCAGTTTTCTGTGTCCTGATCCTTACTACACCCGCTTTTATTGCTGTATTCATGGTTAGCTCCTTCTTTACTTCATCCAATTCTCATTGTTAATTTATGTTTGTTTCTGAAATCTTAAAAATCTTCTGTAGCAAAACAACGGGTCTATGTGTTGTCACAAATGCGCTCAGCCACCAATAAAGGCAAAGCCATGCTTGGTTTCGTTCTGAGCTGACAACCAATTCAGTTAATCACTTAAAATTTTAAGAATATAGAAGAGCCTGTTACAGAGGCAACCATGGAATTCCTGTTCGAATGAGTTCATTATGAATGAAAAAGACTGCACTAAGGGAATTGTTTTGATATGGTCTTTCTTTTTTCTGCATATTGAGCACCTTCATGTCCTCGTTTACGCATTTATCATATCAAAGAGACGATAAAAAAAATGATGCAGTATTTTGCTTGTTCTGTTTCATGATTCCATGGTATGTCTGTTTAAGCAATTCCAAATCACTGCTTGTAGATTTCCTTTTGAATAATCTATTGTCTCCAAATGGAACTTAATATTGAGCATCAGGTACCTTTTCTTTTTTCCCTTGTGATCGCTGTACTCTTGGGCAGAAACTCCCAAGGTAAAAGCAGATGGATGCACGAAATGTGATCGTAAGGTGGACACTGGTGAAGAATTTGTTTGCTGCCAAGACTGCTCTGATTCTCAAATTGTATCTTATGGTCCCAAGTTGGGTTACTGCAAAAGTGGTGAAGAGATAATCATGGAGCCAAAACCAAAGGGTATGTTTTCTCTCTCAAGATCTTTGATCTGTTAAACATTCCAAATTTTTTGGTTAAAAGATTTAGACTTAGTACCAAATCACCTATTCATTAACATACAATACACTCTAATTCAGATATATTCAAATGGATTGCTGGCCCCTGGAAGCCATGTTCAAGCCCTTGTGACGGCAGGATGAGGCAGCGAAATGTGCAATGTTATGCCGTGTTTGCAGATACAATGATCCCAGATTATCCAGCATATGATGAAAAGTGCCCTGCAGAAGAAATGGTAAGTGCTAATTCAACCAAATTTCAAAATTTACAGACATTGCTAAGCCTGATATGCTCAAATATGTCCATTCAGTTAATATGTTTATCAATGAAATCATGTATTCGTCAAAAAGATCAAGGACATGATTTTTTTTTTTTTTTATCTTCAAAAGAATCTTCAATCTAGGCTTAACTGTTAAGAGGTTTGATTTGTGCTTTCCGTGAAGGGCAGCCAGCTAGAGAAGAACCCTGTAATTGCGTTGAGCTTGAGGGGATGAAATCAACCTGGAAACTCACAGGAGTCATCTCTCTCGGAGTCATAGCCTTTGCTGGTACCGGAATCGGATGTTATGTACAATGTGATTAATTACATCAATGACTAAATTTTCACTGTTATCATATACGGTAACACTATGTTTCATATTCAACAAAAGTTATGTTCTAATTAACAATTCTTTCCTCTTGAATCTGCAGGAGAACATCTATGCAATATGGTCAAGTATACACCCTGAGGGAAGAATATTTATAGAAAATCACTTATTGTTTCAAATTTTCTCTGCTCAACTTCACTTTGAAGCCATTTACGTTGTTCAGCAAATTCTTTCCATGTAAACTATGTGTCGATCGATGAATATACTCAAAGGTTGTCTAAAATATTTTGATCCCTTTTTATATTATGGTAGGTCAAATAATAATCATATATATCATATCATCATATCATATATACTATAGTGTTTTGAACAAAGAGTAAGATGAAGAGAGACTCTCTAGAATTTTTTATTTATTTTTTGAATTTTGTGGTGATTTGTAATTTCTAAATCATTTTTAATATAATTAATATTTAATGAACACATTCAATCTACTTTTATTATTTTAATTAAGATGATTTAAGTCTACAAAGAGTAAGATGAAGAGACACTCTCTAAGATTTTTCTATTTATTTTTTGAATTCTGTGGTGATTTGTAATTTTCAAATTATTTTTAATATAATTAATTTAATTAATATTTAGTGAACACATTTAATCTACTTTTATTATTTTAATTAAGATGATTCAAGTCTGTTTAATAGCAATCTGAATAGTGTTATGAATGCCCACCACTACTTAAAAATGTTACGCCGTTACGGGGTATGGGTTTATGGATTAAGAAATCAAAGAGTTGGGATATGAATGATGCTGACTCTACAGCTAATATATCAACAATTTCCACTCATATCATCCACGTAGTGCTTCTATGAACGACTAGGATTTATTTGTTCATTGTCAATCACAAGTGTCAGACCAATATCTCAACTCTCCTTTCCTCCCTTTCTGTTAACTTCTCCAATTATACAACTTTTGAAACACTAAAACTGTTCGAGAAAATATAAATTCAATCGCAGCTTTTATGAATACTTGCTAAAGGTTTGGATCCAATGGAACATAACTACAACTGTGAGACTTTATAGGCAAACGATACTTTTGTTGAATTTTTATTTTTGAGTGAGCCGAACAAATGATAAATCATAAGAAAAGATTTTCTCTTGGCTTTGTCAAGATGAAATACATTTGACTTTCTGGTTTCTAGATTTTTGTTCCTTTAAATGGAATAAATGTTCTTAAAATTGTGGCTTTGTCTCCATGAATTTTCAAAGTTGGAAAAGGAATTACAAAATATCAAAAGAGGGACTTTTTTTTTAAATTAGGACATACATTTTAGAATAGAAGTTTTTGTTATATGTGTTTTCACCTGATTTATTATTCAGATTCATAATATATTAGTACAAATTATGACTTTAACATTATTTGGCAGCATATACTTTATCGTTCTAATTTTTCAGTGAAGGTTTAAAAAGAATTTCAAATAGACAATGTATGGTGCAAGAGGTAAAGGCGATTGATTATTATCTATGATAAGAAAACTCTTCTTCATGAGCTAAAGTGAGTAGAGGAATCGCTGCAAGGGTTATTTTCAATCAATATACTCAAATTAGCCTGATTGAAGAGTAAACTTATACTTGCTTCAAATAAGTGTGTACGAAACAAAGGGCATCTTGATTTCATTGTGTGCCGCAAACAGTATTTATGGATTCAATATGAAATGATTAAGGCATAGATAAGTTATACTATGTAGAATTATTTTATTTGTCCTAAATTATAATATTTATAATTATACTATATCAATTAAAAACTAATACCATTTACAATTATACTATAACATAGTATAAGAAGTTATACTATTTAGAATTATACTACATTATTTAGAATTATTTCATTTTCCCTCATTATAATCACCCATTTTTAGGACCACTCATCCTTAGTCTTTTTTTTTTATAAAGTATATAAATGATCTTGTGAATAAACTCCAAATTTTATTGATTTGCCCTTATTATAATAACTACATTTGTTTTTCCTAAAACCATATCAATTAAAAATATTCTACATTTTTAAGATCTCAAATCCAAAGTTATGTCTGCGTCATGCGCAGACCTTCAAACTAGTATTTAGCGTATATTAGATTTGAGGATAGAATTTACCTCAATTTTCTTTAAAATATTGTTTAGAAACTTAAAATTGGGATAAAAGGTAGGGGTAGACATTTTAGGGGCTACCTCGAACCCTGCTTGAGAAACTTATGGGTTAAGTTGAGGATTCTTAATCTGCAGGTAGAGCCGTCCCGACAAATTTTATTTTAAAATAGAGTTGAGCCTGACTCCATGAAATGAGTCGCTGCCTAGCCGACTGGAAACTATTGAATATGTATATTTTAAATATATTTTTATATATCATTCTTAAAAAAGTAGACATAATTATATAAATTTTATATTAAAATATCATATAATTTATATTAAGCTAGGATTAATAATATCATTAATATTTTCTATTTTCAGATTAATATATTTTAGGAATTTTTAGTATAAGAAAATTCATTTCAAAAAAAAGAATATAATGTGGCCCCTAGCCTGCCCGAGGTCCTTCCTAAATCTAGGCTAGGCGGAACCTCGGCCTATTCATCCAACGTCACCCCAAGTCGGTGGCATGGATGGGCCAATGGTTTGGGCATCGGTCCGGCCGTGGCCATGCCCAGCACTAAGCTAATCCTCTTTGTTGCTCTTTTGCTTTCTTAAATAATTAAAGAAAAAGTGATTTCAAAAAAAATAATAATCAAAGAAAAGGTAAGTTAGAAGAAAAAAATTGATTTTGATACCAAATTAAAATTTAGAATTGACCTTTTGTCATGCACCAAACATATGTTGAGTGATAGAAAAACGCTTGAAAAATGTTGCAAAAATAACAAATTTTTAATTGACTGAGAAATTGACTGAAATTTGAGATTTTTTCCCTAAAAATTGCGATATTCAAGCAAGAAATTGAATTTTTTTCGCGAAAAAGATAAATTCAAAGGGAGAAAAATCTGATGTTTTAGAATGTATCCAAATGCATCCAAATATCTCCAAATCACAATTTTTTGTTTTATAGAAAATTCGATTTAATAAATTTTTGATATAACATTATTTAAATTAAATGCCTCCAAATTATAATTTTTTATATAATTGTTATAATTTTTTCAATTTCAATTTTGTATATAATTTTTTTATAATATCTAAATGTATCCAATTTTATATTTTTTATAATATTCAAATGCCTCCTAATATCTTCAAATGTATACGCAAGTATCTATAATATATCCAAATGTATCCAGTCCTGTAGAAAATCAAAATAATTCCAAAAAATCAACTGAAGTCATCTCTGCAAAAAAAAAATCAAATGTATCCAAATATATTTATCCATGCAGAAAATCTAATAATTCAAAGAAATCACTTAAACAACCAAAGAGAAACTTTTATAAAAATAATTTCAAAGTCAGGCATTTTTGTAAAAAGTGAAAATAATGGAGCAGCTAGGGTTTTCCAACCCTTCACAATCCCCCCTTCTTCTCACTCCTGTTGTCGCCTTCCCTAACGTTTCGGCCAACGAACAATAGAGGGAGACACGGCGACGGATGATGGGAGGGACAAGGCGAGACGCGAGAGAGACACGACAGAGGACGAAGACACGAACAAACCCAAGACGCGACGACGCAGAGATGCGACGGAGGAGAGCCGAACGCGAGAGAGAGAGAGAGAGAGTGAGTGAGACAGAGGTGAAGAAAGGAGGAGAGAAGATGAAGCAATAACAACGAGCGTCAGCGGAGTGAGAGGAAGGATAGGAGGAGAGAGAAACATGAGTTTGAAAGAGAAAGGGGAGGAGAAAGAGAAAAAAAAAAAGATTTTTATTCGTAGGAATGTGGTATTTTTAAGACTAGGTTTCAAAATATTAGCATATAATAAAGTTGTAATTAAAAAAAATGACATTCAGCTACTTATTAAACTTTAGGTGTTATTTGTCCAAATTTAAATGTTAATTTGGACATACAACATAATTAACTCAAGTTAGAATTTAAGAAGGGGGAAGAGGTATTTTAGAATTGAAGAGGAGCTACATTTAATTGTTCGATACTTAATGGCAACATCCGACATTTATTATCTTTTTTTTGGTCGAGTTTCAACCTAACACGTGGAAACATTAACGCACGCACCCAATTTTTTAACATGCCATTGGTTCGAACTTGGATGGCCAAGAGCAACGACCTGGAGTTTCACCAGTTGGGCTATAAGCCCTCGGCGGCATTTATTGTCCTTCAAAACGTTGTTAGAGTACAAATAAATCCAACATATGCATAGATATAAGCATTTATTTGGCTAACCATTTTTGGCAACTACTTCCAAGAAATCACAAATCTAAAAATAGATAGAATAAATGCTTCTGTTTAGAGTCAACATCATGTTAAAAAAAAAAAAAAGAGTTCATGACATACGTATGCTTTTCCCGGTAAGGATAATGTGTATAGAAGGTAGGGAAGAGCTACTATTCTTTTGCACTAATATCTTTTATCTTTTTTCAATTGTGAGAATTAGTTTAAAATTAATTTAACGGTTTCAAAAGTGACAACGTATTAAAAAATGCATTTGTAACATAACAATTTTTTAATGTGTTGGCACTTCTATAATCGTATGATTAATTTAAAATTAATCTTTACTATTGAAATGATGTAAACCACACAAGTGCAAAATGATCCTAGTACATCCCTAAAATGTAATGGTTACCATTAATTTTTTTTTTCAGGTTTTTACATTGAGTTAGAGTGGCAACTAGTATTAAAACATAAACCACTTCAATAAAATAATTATGATATACCACTAAGGGATATAGTGAAGTGGCTCGAACTTCTTATATTTTAATTGCTAGAGATTTTGAGTTCAAATTTTTAAGTATGGAGAAGTTTTAATTTTTGAGAGTGTTTTACAAATGTCAAGATATTGTCCAATTCAAATACATAAAAAGACGTGTTGTGGTTGCCTCTATATGGAGGATAGTTTTCTTGCAAAAAAATCGCTTCAAAGTGATTTTCTTCAATTTGTACTTAAATCTTGCAAGTTTTAGTGAGCTGAATTCAACGACTTCCACCTAGGTTGAGCTGGGACAACCCTTGTAACATGTGAACTACACAGTCAATCTTGTAATGAAAATTTGGTTCTGGTGAGGTAGCTATGGAAATATTGGAACATGCTTAAGCA
The DNA here is from genome assembly GCA_948243855.1 of Flueggea neowawraea. Lineage (NCBI taxonomy): Eukaryota > Viridiplantae > Streptophyta > Magnoliopsida > Malpighiales > Phyllanthaceae > Flueggea > Flueggea neowawraea. The sequence continues at coordinate 24,353 of CAODLS010879461.1, forward strand.
TGAGACTGACAAATATGAAGTTTCAGGCTGCTCAACAAGCTTCATCTAACAAAATTTAAATATTTATTGTTACAACCAGAATAATCCAACTGCTGATTCAGCTGCAATTTTAAATTCTGCCGCGAAAAAATTATGTATCTTCTTATGTATTTCTTGCTAACACATCCCTAATGAGTTGTTTCGGTGCTGCAACACAGAAAATGAAACAAAGGTCAATGTGGAGTAAAAAGATATGGAAAGCATGTCTTAGATACTTAACTTGTCAGATTCATCTTACCTGGCAAACCGGTGAACCTTTCAAACTGTACAAATGCTTGATTGATAAACATCTCTGTTCCATAAACAATTGTGGCTCCACATTCCTGTGCTTCTGTCAAGAGCCTTGTCATTTTTG